>SJYC01140439.1:0-17513 GCA_006408675.1 Madoqua kirkii
AAAAAGCTGAAAGTTTATATTAGGGTGATGGAGCTAATAAAAGGGCTCCAGTGCTCTAAATGAACCATAACAAAAAGAAGATTTAGAATTCCCTAAGACATGAAGCAAAACTATAATGAAAATAAAAACTATCAGACTTTTAAGAAAAGTTGAAAGTTTACATTAGGGTGACCTGGTCAATTATAAAAGTAAATGAAAAGTGATGTGAATCATAAAATAGGTAAAGATTATTCATGGCCAACATAGGCATGAAAATATTTCAAACTCAACAATAGGATGATGATTTATAGACAACTCTCTTTTGCTTGTGTTAATTCAGTATCTACAAACAAATCTAGCAATATGATTTTTTATGTAAGTTTTCAAAAATTAGAAGGTACTAGTTAATTATAAAGATACTGAGGTATCTTCAGTCTCTGTTATTCTGGTAAGACTCTATAAAGACTTTATTGATTACTTTACAGTTGGCAGTGGGCTCACTCTGTATGAGACTATTTTTAGCAGTCTTCAAAAGCAACCCAGACCTTGGCAGGATAAACCTCCCCAAAGTGACTTCTTTTACTTTGGTCCATGTCTATGGTGTACGCTCTACTCCTTTTGAGCCACACATCTCATCACTCAGCCAAGTAAATGCTATGGAAGTTCAGAAAGCAGGCCTTCGACAGACTTGGGCAGTCCACCTTCAAGGAGATTTTTGACAGTCAGCAAACTAAAACCAGCTGATACAGCTGACCCACTCCCTGTTTTTGTAAATAAAGTTTTATTAGAATGCAATCACATTTTGTTTGCATGTGGTCTACAGCTTCTTTTCTGCTATACCAGCTGTTTGAATAGCACAAATCTATATGGCTTGCAAAGCACAGAAAATGCATTATCTGGTCCTTTACAGAAAAAGGGCTTCTTTGGTAGCTCAGACTGTAAAGCATCTGCATGCAATGCGGGAGAAACCGGCTCCATCCCTGGGTTTGGGAAGATCCCCTGGAGAAGGAAATGGCAACCCACTCCAGGATTCTCCCCTGGGAAATCCCATGGACTGAAGCACCTCGTAGGCTACAGTCCATGGGGTCGCAGAAGAGCGGGACACATCTGAGCGACTTCACTTCCACTTTTTATAGAAAAAGTGTTCTGACCTTTTCTGTATAGCAATGAGATAAACTAATTATTAGTCCACTAAAACATGGGTTAATTTCAAAAACAATGTTGACTAAGAGGAGCTACACACACACACAAAGTAGCCTCACATTCTGTGAGATTTTATTTAAAATTTAGTAAAAAGACAAATAAAGGATTACCTTTGTTGAGGATGCGTTGACTAGTAGGCATGAAGAAACACTGCTTGTGCAATGGGAATCTTGCTTTTGTTGGCAGTTTACTTTGTAAAAATGGACTGGGCTATACATATGTGACTTTTGTACTTTTATTAAATATGTATGTTATACTTCAGTAAAAAAAATGAAAAGAAAAAGGAAGTAAATTTTCATAGGAAGAAAGCTTGATTCTGCTCACTCAATCATACTCACAATGTGAAAATTAGTTGTAAAGGATACCTTGTATAAGAACTGACAGCATCATGAACTTGAAGGTGGTTTTCTGTGTCAAGTGCATGAGGGTTGTTTGGGCTGATAATTAGTGTGAATGCTCCATGCCTCCAGTCCGATTACAAACAGAGGGTACAGTGGTTAGGGTAATTATGAAGTAATTTTTAATAAGAAATATCCTCAGCTATATGTGGGAAATCTATAGATGAAGACTAGTGCTATAATTAAGAAACATTAAGGTCATCTTTATTGCAATTCATGACATGTGTTACCAGACAAGCACAGAACCTAGGCTTCAAAGAAAATCTCTCAGGCAAACAAGAATGGAAAATCTGCAATCAAGCGTTTATTCACAGAAGGAGTGACTAGACAGGGTATGGACTGGAAATAGCCTGTGATCTTAGAGAACACAATAAAAGGGACAATGTATAAGTAGGTTCTGGAACCAATGAGAAAAAGACAAAATGTTACATACAGAACATACTGGATGAACTGAAAAAAAAAAACAGTTTTCCAAAGCAAATATTCTTCAGTTGAGGTCATTAAGAAATTGCCATAATCTGGGAGAGAAAGTGGAGCCAAGGATATCAGTGCAAAAAAGTGAAAAGTCTTCTATAGTACACTTGTGACTTCTCCTCGGAACAAAATTGGCTAAGGGTACTCAACAGACTTTAACAGTAATTTGCTTCAATCATTGCTATTAGTCAGTGTCCTGCATGGTAAGAGCAAAGTATTTCTAAATATGTATTTTAGCTTTGGAAATGTATGTTCATGTTAATACTCTGAGTCATGTAACTGTGGCAGCCATTTATAAATAAGAGATGCAGACAACTAGGAGGAGAAAACTACACATCCATATGATAAAGACAGAAATATTTATAGCCCAATCATAGTTTAAGAAATCTGAAAATATCTATGAACAAAAATATTTAATTATCTCTTACTAATTATAAGTAATAATTTATTTGACAAATATATTACATTCTACTGTGTTCCAATTTTTATAGAAAAAGCTGCAGGAAAATACTTTCTGCACAAAAATGCCTGAATAAAGGCACAGACACGTAGCACACTGTAGCAGTTCTTAAGGCTTTTCTGTCATCATACAAAACCTAAAGGCTAAAATGTAAAAGAGTGACAGTTCAAAATGTTGGTGAGAATATAGAGCAAATGGAATCCTTATGTGTTGTAATTGGGAATGCAAATTGTCATTTTCTTTTAAATATACATTTACACTATATTTTGCAATTACTGACAGTGTTCGTGAAAATATATGCTCTTAAGAGTATATTCATAGCAGCAATATTCATAAGAGCTAACACTGCAGAAACAAAGGCAAAACAAACTAGCAGTTGTTCATTAACAAGAGAATAGATAAATGAAGGCTTAAACATACAATGAAATAGTGTTTAGCAGTATAAAGGAATGAACATCTGATGGGTGAATTTCAAGACCTCAAGACATAATTTTGAATGAAAGAAATGAAACAAGAGAAAAAAAGTAGAACTAGTTATTGGTGGTAGAGATTATAAAGTTGCTGCTATTGGGTAGGCAAAGTTGGGAGACACATTGAGGAAAAGTCCAGGATAATGCAAATAGTCTATATTTCCTTTTGAATGGTAGTTATTTCATTTCAGTTCAGTTCAATCAGTCATATCCGATTCTTTGCCAGTCCATGGACTGAAGCATGCCAGGCTTCCTTGTCCATCACCAACTCCTGGAACCTGCTCAAATTCACATCCATTGAGTCAGTAATGCCATTCAACCATCTCTCATCCTCTGTCGTCCCCTTCTCCTCCTGCCTTCAATCTTTCCCAGCATAAGGGTCTTTTCTAGTTAGTCAGTTCTTTGCATCAGGTGGCGAAAGTATTGGAACTTCAGCTTCAGCATCAGACCTTCCAATGAATATTCAGGACTAATTTCTTCTGGGATAAACTGGTGGGATCTTCTTGCAGTCCAAAGGACTTTCAAGAGTCTTCAACAACACAGTTCAAAGGCATCGGTTCTTTGGTGCTCAGCTTTCTTTATGGTCCAACTCTGACATTCATACATGACTATCAGAAAAACCATACCTTAAACAAGACAGACCTTTGTTGGCAAAGTAATGTCTCTGCCTTTTAATATGTTGTTTAGGTTGGTCATATCTGTTCTTCCAAGAAGCAAGTGTCTTTTAATTTCATGGCTACAGTCATCATCTGCAGTGATTTTGGAGACCAAAAAAATAAAATATATTACTGTTCCCATTGTTTCCCTATCTATTTGCCATGAAGGGATGGGACTGGAGATCGCGATCTTAGTTTTTTGAATGGTGAGTTTTAAGCCAGATTTTCCACTATCTTCTCTGACATTCATCAACTGGCTCCTCAGTTTTTCTTTGCTTTCTGCTATGAGGGTGGTGTAATCTGCATATCTGAGATTGATATTTTTCCCAGCAAGCTTGATTCCAGCTTGTGCTTCATCCAGCCCAGCATTTCACATGATGAACTCTGCATATAAGTTGAATAAGCAGGGTGACAATATGCAGCGTTGACATACTTCTTTCCCAGTTTGGAACCAATCCATTGTTCCATGACCAATTCTAACTGTTGCTTCTTGACATGCATACAGATTTCTCAGAAGGCAGGTCAGGTGGTCTGATATTCCCATCTCTTCAAGAATTTTCCAGTTTGTTGTGATACACAAGGTCAAAGTCTTTGGCATGGTCAACGAAGCAGAAGTAGATGGTTTTCTGGAGCTCACTTGCTTTTTTGATGATCCAGTGGATGTTAGCAATTTGATCTCTGGTTTTTCTGCCTTTTCTAAATCCAGTAATTTGGGGCTATGCAATTGTCAATTTTATCAACCTGGACACAAGACTTGTGCATATTATTGCTTGAAAACATATCATCATTAAAAAGAAACTATAAGTTTTCCACTGTTTGGCATCAGTTCAGTTCAGTTCAGTCGCTCAGTCATGTCCAACTCTCTGTGACCCCATGAATCACAGGCACGCCAGGCCTCCCTGTCCATCACCAACTCTGAGTTCACTCAGACTCCATCCATCGAGTCAGTGATGCCATCCAGCCATCTCATACTCTGTCATCCCCTTCTCCTCTTGCCCCTAACCTCTCCCAGCATCAAAGTCTTTTCCAATGAATCAACTCTTCACATGAGATGGCCAAAGTACTGGAGTTTCAGCTTTAGCATCATTGCTTCCAAAGAAATCCCAGGGCTGATCTCCTTCAGAATGGACTGGTTGGATCTCCCTGCAGCCTAAGGGACTTTCAAGAGTCTTCTCCAACACCACAGTTCAAAAGCATCCATTCTTCGGCGCTAAGCTTTCTTCAGAATCCAACTCTCACATCCATACATGACCACTGGAAAAACCATAGCCTTGACTAGATGGACCTTTGTTGGCAAAGTAATGTCTCTGCTTTTCTTTTCTATTTTTTTAATATAAATTTATTTATTTTAATGGAGGTTAATTACTTTATAATATTGTATTGGTTTTGCCATATCAACATGTATCCACCACAGTTATACACGTGTTCCCCATCCTGAACCCCCTTCCATCCCTGTACAATCCCTCTGGGTCGTCCCAGTGCACCAGCCCCAAACATCCAGTATTTCAACATGCTATCTATGTTGGCCATAACTTTTCTTCCAAGGAGTAAGCATCTTTTAATTTCATGGCTGCAGTCACCATGTGCAGTGATTTTGGAGCCCCTCAAAAATAAAGTCTGACACTGTTTCCACTGTTTCTCCATTTATTTACCATGAAGTGATGGCATATAAGTGCACTCTTTTGTTCTTTCTGGAGAAGAGTATGGATCAGGAAAGAAATCTCATTGATTCCTATACCCATGATACCCATGTTCATTTATTTTAGAGCTCCCAGAAGATGCCTAGTTCAGGCTTTATGCCTAGTTTCTTCCAGATATGATAACCCCAGAAAGGACAGCTTCAATGGAAATATAATTAAATTTTTCCCTTGAGGTGAATTGGAAAAAAAAGATTTATTTTTCCTTGAGAGCTGATGGAAGGTTTATTACTTAACTTTACTTACTCTTGTTAGCTATTTTAAAGAAATATTGACCTATTTTAGTGTTCAACAGTCTGTAAAGGTTTCAAGGCTGGGGAATAATTTTTTCAGCCATATTTAGTTTCTCAATATAAGTTGGCCATATGCCAGAATTATATCATTCAGGTGTTCTTTATTGGCAAATCATTTTGATATATCTTTGTATTCTATTAAAGAAAACGGAGTGTTGCTTATAGATAGAGAAAGTTGTTTCTGTGATATTTCTCTTTCCTGTCTCAGTCATCATGGAAGTTTCTCAGCTGTTAAATATTTTGAACTTCACCCAGCGTGTAACAATCTGGTGTTATAAATAATGAGTAAAGCAGGTAATGGACTTAGGATGGAAATTCTTTTTAAAGTAAAATCCAGTATATCTAGATGAATTAATGGCATCCAAAAATATGTTGTATATTAAAGACTACAAAAATTTAAATACTATCAAACTTGAGCTAATCGATCACTAATTCTAAACTGGTGACCACCTTCATGCAAAGTGTCTTTAGGTCCCTTTGAAATGGATTTCAACTCTGGCTGAGCTTTAGAGAAACACAGCAAGTTTTTGAAAGATTTGGATATATCCATCTCATTCTACAGTAGCAATTTCAAGGAGCAGGGCCATAGTTAATTTTAATTTTAAAAGATCTTCAAGGTCCAGTGGTTGGGGATCTATATTTTCAATGCAGAAGGCACAGGCTCAATGCCTAGTCTGGGAACCAGGAGTCCACGTGCCACATGGCACAACCAAGTGGTAAAACAAATTTTAAAAAGAGAGTAAAAGATCGGCTGTAGAACTCTGGGTATCTCTGAGGCCCTTTGAACCATCAATTCTGATTCCCAACTTATAGATAAAAGAGGCTAAGTTTCAGACATGGTAATAGTTAGATCTGAAATTTCCGATTATTATTTAAGAGTCCTAGGTCTTGTTTTCCTCATATTCAAAATGAAATCATTAAACCTGTTGGAACTTCTTTCATTGTCTTTATGTATGTGTGATCTCCAATGAGAGGTAAATTTGTTTAGTTTCTTTTCAGCCTTCCTTTCATTTTGTTACCAACTTAGCTTACATTTTGTAAGAGTGCTCTCTGTCTTTTCAAAGACAAGACAAGAAAAGAAAACATCAGGAGTAAGTCCCTTTGCATAGAGGGTCTGCTTTCAGGTCTTCTGTTCTAAGTAGCAGAAGTAAAAGAAAATGTCTAAATATACTGAATGTGTCTCTGTTACGCTGCCTGTAATTTAGTATTACATTTTGCTTAAGATAGTTCCACATTAAATTTGGGAATGCTCCCCATTTTTGTTTGGGGATACTTACCACGAAGAAGAGTTAAATGCTGAAGTTACGACTTAAATTCAAAAATATAGCTTACTTCTGTGTTCCCTGGTATTTGCATCATTGACGAACAGTGGCCTTCAAAGGCAGGGATTAAGCGATGTCATCTGTAGAAGCCTTGACCACATGTTTGAGGGCTATTTCTTATGGCAGCACTGCTGAGAAACTAGACCTTCTGTAAATCCTTTTATACGAAAATGGACAGGAGAAGCAAAAGCAAATCAGAGGACCATGTTAGTAAGAATATGTTAAAACCATGGTAAAGAGAGCCAAAAGAAGGAAAAAAAAACTGAATCCACAGCAACTCAAAGTCAGATAGTTACGTCTTGATAGAAATAGATGTAACCATATTTCTAACAACAAAAAAAAAATTCAGTAAAAAGCAGAAGTGTGAGAACATGGATTCCTCACTAGAAATATTCAGTTTGGTAGTACTGCCTATTATATTCTCAAAGAAATGGCTTTTTAAATAATCCCAATTTTATGTGTATAATATTTTGGATTTTGGTTCCTTTCCTTGAAGGACCATTGTTAAAATGTAATAAAACAAAAGCCAAGTAAATTAGATGGCAATGTTATGGTTATCAGTGGGAACTCAGAAAAAAAAAACAAATTTAAGTATTATAATTTTAATGTGAAATTTTAGGTTAAAAATTGTATTGATTTACTTAGAAAACATTTTATTTTACATGCTTACTTTTGGTTTTCCACTATATGTTCATGCTTTCTCAGTACTCTCTTACCATTTTTGTAGACCTTGAATATATGAGGACATTTGCCAGGTTTCAAAGCAATCTCTCCAGGAAGCTCAAACATCAGATATATTCTCTCACTATTCTGTCTGTCTGTTTCTAGGAAGAAAGTCTTAAGACTTTATTATTTCATATGCTTAGATAGGAGAGAAAATTAGTGAGAAAAAAAATTCCCTTACTGATGAATCTACTCAGGATTATTAACATCAAAAATGAAAAGCAAATATTTTATCAATATCAACAAAAATTATGTAGTTTTATAATCAATAAATATAATGTTGATTGTATCAAAATTTTCTGTATATTGCTTTGTTAGAAAATGTATAAAAGCATTTTTATTAATCTGTTGTATTATAAAAATTTCTATGTCAACATTAAATTTCCTTACAGTGTAATCAGGTTACAAATCAGTGTTTCCTTCCCTTGGTACTAAAATTAATCTTGTTCATATGCAGTGCGATATTGGTAAGAAAAAGAAACTTGCACAACCATTTTGTAACTCTGTTCCTTTAAATTTGGTTTAGTTAACAGTAATAAAAGTAAAAATTCAGTTCCCTATTCCACTAACCACATCTCAGTGCTCAGTGCCTAGTGGCTTATGTTATTGGGCCCCAATGATCTAGGAGTCAATGAACTAAAATGGACGGGTATGAGTGATTTTAATTCAGATGACTGCTATACATACTAACGTGGGCAAGAATCCCTTCTAAGAAATGGAGTAGCCTTCATAGTTAAAAAGAAAAAGAGAGAAGTCTGAAATGCAGTATTTGGGTACAATCTCAGAAATGATAGAATGATCTCTGTTTCCAAGGCAAACCATTCAACAACACAGTAATCCAAGTCTATGCCTCAACCACTACTGCTGAAGAAGCTGAAGTTGAATGGTTCTTTGAAGACCTACAGTATCTTCTAGAACTAACACCAAAAAAAAAAGATATCTTTTTCATCATAGGGGACTGGAATGCAAACGCAGGAAGTCAAGAGATACCCAGAGTAACAGGCAAGGTTGGCCCTAGAGTACAAAATGAAGGGCAAATGCTAACAGATTTTTGTCCAGAGAACACGCTGGTCATAGGAAACACCCATTTCCAACAATCCAAGAGATAACTCTACACATGAACATCACCAGATGATGATTCAGGCTTAAATTAAAGAAGTAGGGAAAGCCATGAGGCCGTTCAGGTATGACCTAAATGAGATCCCTTATGATTATATACTGGAGGTGATGAAAAGATTTAAGGGATTAAATCTGGTAGACAAAGAGCCTGAAGAACTATGGACAAAGGTTTGTAACAATTTATAGGAGGTGGTGGTCAAAATCATCCCAAAGATAAAAAAATGCAAAAAGGTTGTCTGAAAAGACTTTAAAATAGCTGAGGAAAGGGGAGAAGCAAAAGGCAAGGAATAAAGCAACAGATGAATGCAGAGTTCCAGACAATAGCAAAGAGAGATAAGAAGGAATTCTTACTTGAACAGTGCAAACAAGTAGAGGAAAACAATTGAGTGGGAAAGACCAGAAATCTCTTCAAGAAAATTGAGGTATCAAGAGATGATTTCATGCAAGGATGGGCACAATAAAGAACGGAAACAATAAGGACCTAACAGAAGTACAAGAGATTAAGAAGAGGTGGCAAGTATACACAGAAGAAATATACTAGAAGGGTCTTAGTGACTCCAATAACAATAATGGTATAGTTACTCACCTTGAGCCAGACATCCTGGAGTGTTAGGTGGGTCTTAGAAAGTATCACTAGGAACAAAGCTAGTGGAGGTGACAGAATTCCAGCTGAACTATTTGAAGTGATAAAAATGATGCTGTTAAAGTGCTGCAGTCAATATGCCAACAAATTTGGAAAACTCAGCAGTGGCCATAGGACTGGAAAAGGTGAGGTTCCCTTCCAATCCCAAAGAAGAGCAATGGCAAGGAATGTTCAGACTACCATGCAATTGTGCTCACTTCACTTGCTAGCAAGGTTATGCTCAAAATTGTTCAAACTAGGCTTCAGCTGTATGCAAACTGAGAACCTCCAGATGTACAAGCTGCTTTTAGAAAAAGCAGAGACACCAGAGATCAAATTGTCAACATCTGTTAGGTTATGGTGAAAGTAAGAAAATTCCAGAAACACATCTATCTCTGCTTTATTGGTGTTAAAGCATTTGACAGTGTGGATCACAACAAACTGATGTGAAATTCCTCAAGAGATGGGAATAACAGATTATTTTTCCTGCCTCCTGAGACACCGCAGTAGGTGTCTATCCATTCTATATCTGAGTTTTCATCTGCTAATCCTAAACTGCCACTCCAACCCTCCCCTACACTGCCTTCCCTTTGGGAACCATAAATGTGCTCTCTTTCTCTGTGAGTCCATTTCTGTTTCATAGATAAATTCATTTGTGTCATATTTTAGCTTCTACACACAAGTGATATCGTATATTTGTTTTTCTCTTTCTGACTTACTTTACTTAGTATGTTAATCTCTAGTTCCACGCATGTTGCTGCAAAAGGCATTTCATTACTTTTGATGGCTGAGTGGCCTTCCACTGTATATATGAACCACATCTTCATCTGTTTATCTGTTGATGGACATTTAGGCTGTTTCCATGTCTAGGGCACTGTGAATAGAGCTGCTATGAACATTGGGGTGCATTTCATCTTTTTGAATTATAGTTTTGTCTGGATATGTGACCAGAAGTGTGACTGCTAGATCATATGGCAACTATACTTTTAGATTTTTGAAGAACCTCCTTACTGTTTTCCATAGTGGCTGTACCAGTTTATTAATACATTCCCACCAATGGTATAAGAGAGTTCCCTTTTCTCCACAGTTTCTCCAGCATTTATTATATATAATGATGCCCATTCTGACCAGTGTGAGGTGTTACTTCATTGTAGTTTTGATTAAATAAATGACAGTCCTGAATTTGTTCTCATTAACAGAGGAGACTTGGAGTCTTGAGACGAGTATTTGACTTATGAGTAAGTAACAGGAAAGGAATATTTTCAAAGTAAACTAACTTTTCTGCACAAACACCCATACAGGAAATCACATATTCAGTAATATAAATTGTGTACAGACCTTTTGATTTTAAAAAAGGCCTGAAATTTCTCTATATAGCAATATGTCTCATCCCACTTCCTGCCATTTAATAACATATTTAGCTGGTAATTTTTTGGATCTGTAATCCTATGAACCCCACCACTAGAACCTAACTCCAGTGTCATGCAAGGGAGGCTTGTAACCACTGGAAGAGGAGGTAAGTTGATTGATACAAAAGAGGAATAAGGTGGACACAGAAGGATGTCTCTTTACTATTTGCCTTAAGAACTTAATTCAGTCTCCAAATTAGGGAAATTAAGAATATAATACAATTACTGGAATTTGCTTTAAAGTAAAACAAGCAGGGAAAAAGAAGAGGGAACTGATGGCTTGGTTTGGTCATCATAGGTTGATAGGTACAAAAGGTTCATGATGCTATCTGTCTACTTTTGTTCATGTTTTAAACTTTCTATAATAAAGTAATACACATTTACAAAAAAAAGAATATAAACTGACTGAACAGTTTTGAGAATAATTTTGAGTAAACCTCTCTAAGAACTGCTTCATTTTCAGTGATAATTGTAGCACAAAATGGTGAGAGGACCATGTAAAGGAAATTGCAGATCTAAAACAAACAAATTAGTTTATGCTGTCAAAAGTTTTCTTTAGCAGTTTCATCAGAGAAATGGATATTGTAAATATTTTGTCTGTCAAGTTATATGCAATCATCTTAAAAGCTAAATAACATTCTTGCCAGTCTTACTGGCACGCTGTCTCCTTGTCAGATGTGAATATAGTGTCGACGCCAGGATCCAAATGGTAGTCTGCTGCTGATGGCAACGACAAAAAAGTCTTACCTTTCCTTTGGATAAAGACAGCACATACGTAACACATCGTATCTGCCCATCATACAAAAGAGTGAGGTTTCCTTTTTTTTGTTTGGTTCTGTAGTCTCTTTCGCATATTGCCTGTGATTGTATAATAATCTAGTTTAATCCTTATTTAATAATAAAATTGTTTCATTATTTTCTGATTTTTTATGGGGAGATCATACTGGATTGGCAGGAGATTTTATTTTCTCCAAATTTTCAAAAATCAGCTTTGCATTATGGCTGTTTAAAAAAAAAAAAAGCCAGGGTTAAGAAATACTAGTTGAAACAAGAAAACAAAATACATTATAGGGTCAAAGAGATGGTGGCATAGTAGGCTCCTGGCTTCTGCTGGTTCCATAGACCCTCAGAATAAATAACTACACATAAATCTGTTCCCTGTAACTGCAAGAAATCCAAAACTAGTTGAGAAACTTCTACACACTGCCCTGGGAAACTAATAAAATACACATATCAAAATGGCAAGAAAAGCTAAGACACACTTGCACTTTATTTTTTGGGTCTCCAGAATCACTGCAGATGGTGACTGCAGCCATGAAATTAGAAGACGTTTACTCCTTGGGAGAAAAGTTATGACCAACCTAGATAGCCTATTCAAAAGCAGAGACATTACTTTGCCGACTAATGTCCGTCTAGTCGAGGCTATGGTTTTTCCTGTGGTCACGTATGCATATGAGAGTTGGACTGTGAAGAAGGCTGAGTGCTGAAGAACTGATGCTTTTGAACTGTGGTGTTGGAGAAGACTCTTGAGAGTCCCTTGGTTTGCAAGGAGATCCAACCAGTCCGTTCTGAAGATCAACCCTGGGATTTCTTTAGAAGGAATGATGCTAAAGCTGAAACTCCAGTACTTTGGCCACCTCATGAGAAGAGTTGACTCATTGGAAAAAAACTTTGATGCTGGGAGGGATTGGGGGCAGGACGAGAAGGGAACGACAGAGGATGAGATGGCTGGATGGTATCATGGACTCGATGAATGTGAGTCTGAGTGAACTCTGGGAGATGGTGATGAACAGGGAGGCCTGGCGCACTGCGATTCATGGGCCCGCAAAGAGTCGGACACGACTGAGCGACTGAACTAAACTGAACTGAATAATAAAAAGGCTTCTTAAAGTTGGACTAATTTCTGAGTAAGCCTATTAATAATTTCAAATAATTATAATTTAGCAAATATATGAACATGTCTTATTTCATAATCAAAAGGGAACAAAAGCTGATATACCTCAGTTGTAATAATAATTTTCTGAATCCAAACAAGTTGGATAGATTTCTTCTTTGGTTCCTTAAAATTTAAGAACTCTCTTTTATACAGCTATGACTTATTCCTAGAGAGTAACATAAATATTTTAAAGAAGTGCAGTAAGTCTTTCAGACCACTTGGATTAAGTGGTAGCCTAGCAGTTAGGATATATTATGATCACAGTAAATTTTACACTGCCAGATTTGCTTTTTCCCAGTGTTATTCTCTAATTCCATATAAGCACCATTTAAAGGACATTCACTCTCTGTGACTTGATTATCAGTGCATATACACACAGTCAATGTGACTACAACTATTTTCCTTTTTTCATTCTTTTTCTTTTGCAAAATAAATATGCTATTTGTGAAGGTGTTAGGAGAAAATGTTGGTAAAAAGACTTCCTGGATATACTTATCAGTTTTGCAATGTACTGGTATTTGCAGGTGTTAATTTCAGGCACAAGAGATAACATAGTTGAGGTAAGCATGAGTTGAGAATGGAAAACATATATGTAAGCTAGAATAGCAGGAAAAATCCTGCTGTCATTTTTAAGGGAGGAGAGAGGCAAGCTCAGGATGAATCAACACTGTTGAACATGTATTTTTTTTTCCTTTTTGATATGTTTTTGTTCATCTTGTGTACATCTGACATGCCATACAGTCTCACATCACCAGTTGGCATTGTGTTCTGAAAGATATTCTACTCTCTAAAAAATATGTTGAAATATGAGTGCAATACTGTATACAGTTTCCAGAGTCATCATTTAATCGATTAAGTCCCCAACTCATAAAAATTTTGATGAATCAACTTTAGAAATTTGTCAACTTCTAGCCAGATTCTCGATGTGTCATCAAATGGAATAGGCCTAAATAATGAAAAATAATTTTTTCCTTACTTATCTCCTGATTTATGATTTCCTTAATTCTCTCTCTTCCCACAGCTAGCCAGAACAAAGTACTCCCTCTCTTGATGTGTTGTTGTTGTTGGGGTTTTTTT
Organism: Madoqua kirkii; assembly: GCA_006408675.1. Classification (NCBI taxonomy): domain Eukaryota; kingdom Metazoa; phylum Chordata; class Mammalia; order Artiodactyla; family Bovidae; genus Madoqua; species Madoqua kirkii. Next base: position 13,839 of record SJYC01140439.1, read on the forward strand.
TGCCTACTTAAGACCTGTAAAAAATATGAGATTCCTATCACAAATCAACATAAAAGGTGGTGTTAGTGGTAGGAGTTGTATATCAAAGGAAGAAATGGATATACTAGTAGATATAATACTATGGAGAGAAAGCTGATGGGAAGGATAGGCCCAGCTTTGAGTGTAGAGCTCTATCTCTGGAAAATAAAGATGTAACCTACAGTATCTATGTAGTATTAGTTTTGTGAAAACTAATATTTAAAACTGTAAATTTTTATAACCTACAAGCAGAATTTCTAAAATGTTTCCCCAAAGATATCCAGCGCTAGTCCCTAGAGTTTGAATATAGTGAGCTGTAACTCTCATGGTTATGTTAAGCTGTATGTTACAGTTGACCTTAATGTAGATCAATTATCCAGGTGGCCTGCATTAGCCCTTAATAGCTGAGAGCTTTCTACTGCTGGTGGCAAAAGGGTAAGCCAGGCGTGTGACATATGAGAAGGACTTTTCTACTGCTGATGGCTGGAAGACCATCAGCTACACGTAAAGACTAAAGAACAGCTTCTAGGAATCAAATGCAATCCCCAGATAATATCAGACCAGAAACTGTCCCTCCACTCCACAGTCAAAAGGAACTGAACTATACCAACAATATGAATGGTCTCAGAAGTAGACTCTTCCCAGAGCCTCTAAAGAGGAGCCCCACTTGCTCCACATGTTATTACTGGACTTGAGAGACCCTAAGGTCACCTGAACTTCTGAACCTACAGAATTGAGAGATAACAAGTTAGGCCACTGAGTTCATTGTAATTTGTTACTTCAAAATGGAAAATAAATACACAAACATCATCTGTCAATTTGACATGAATTTTAAGTATGCTAAGGTGTCACTGCTAAAATTTTCATTATAAACTCACTTTTGCTGAGTATAAAGTCGATGGCACATTACTAACAGGCAACCTAGCAATGTGCAGAGAAAGCCTTAAAACTGCTCTTTTGGTTTGAAAGAGTGGTTCTCATTTAGGAGTTTATCCTAAAGAAAATATCATGGATATCGGAAAAGAGAAGTGCAGAAGATGCTTCCTGCATCCCTGCGTGGATCACTGCATTTTGTGATTACTGGTCATCAATGTACCCTTCACTTCCACTAGAGGCCATTCTCTACCACAGCTCACTTCCTCATGGCTTTGAGACTATCTGCCTAGACCTAGGACAGACCAATTAAAATCCTTCACCAGAACTGTGTAAAGCAATTTGGGTTGTTAACATGTGAAAAAAACTAGGAAAATAAGACTTGATGCTGTCTATGACCATCTTCTTGTCATGTGGTAGAAATCATTCTGCATTCGATAAGGAAAAAAAAAAAAAACTGATAAAGGAAGGAAACAAATATGACAGGAGCGGGACTCAAAGAATTCTGGTACCAAATTCCAGTGTGGAGGAAGTGTTTCCCCTACACCATCAAACAAGTCTCAGCATCAGTTTGTCTGAAAATTCAATTGAGTTCTAACACTAGCTACTTGGAGATAGCGTCTGATTTCACAGACTTAGGGTTCAGTCTAAACAAAACTTCTACACCCCATAAGCACAAGTCCCCAGCCCAAGCTATAAACTGTGCTTCTGACCAACCAGTTAACAGAGTGGAGGTTCCAATGTACCCCCTTCCGACTTAGGGTGCAATTACAAGCCCATATTATCACCTGTGCTTCTGACTGACTGGCTATTTTTTTTTTTTTTGGTTCTCTTTCCCTTGTTTTAGAAATTTATTTTGTTGAAGTATAGTTGATTTGCAATGATTCAGATGATAATTTGAATCATAGATTACACATTCTTTTTAATACTCTTTTCCATTATGGTTTATCCTAGTATATTCAATATAGTTCCCTCTGCTACGCAGTAAAGGGCCTGATTTCTATCCATTCTATGCATATGACTTCTCATCCTATAACCCCAAACTCCCTCTCCATCCCTCCCCCACACTGCCTTCCCCTTGGCAATCATAAACTTGTTCTCTGCGTCCATTTTCATTTGATTAAAAAGTTCATTTGTGTCATATTTTAGATTCCACACACAAGTGATATACCATATGGTATTTGTCTTTTTCTGACTTACTTTACATAGTATGTCCATCTCTATTTCCATCCATGTTGCAGCAAAAGGCATTTCATTATTTTCTATGTCTGCATCACATTCCATTGTGCATATGAACTACATCTTCTCAATCTATTCACCTGTTGATGAACATTTAGGTTGTTTCCACGTCTTGGCTATAGAGAACAGTGCTGCTATGAACATTGGTATGCGTGTATCATTATTGTTTTATCTGGATATATGCCTAGGAGTGAGATTGCTGCATCATATGGTAGGTTTTAGTTTTCTGAAGAACATCCGTACAGCTTTCCATAGTGGCTGCACCAATTCACATCCCCACCAACAAAGTAGGAGGGTTCCCACTTCTCTACACTCTGTCCAGCATTTGTTATTTGTAGATTTTTTAAATTATGACAATTGTTACCAGTGTGAAGTCATAACTTATAGTTTTGATATGCATTTCTGTAGTGAGGTTCAGCATCTTTTCATATGCCTTGGCCGTCTGCATGTTCTTAGAGAAATGTCTATCTAGGTCTTCTGCCCATTTCTGATTAGGCTGTTTATTTGTTGTAGAGTTGTATATTTTAGAAATTAAGCACTTGTCAGTCAGTCTTTGCAAATTTTATCCCATTCTGAAGGTTTCCATTCTCATTTTTAGGGTTTCCTTTGCTGTGCAAAAAAGCTTGTAACTTTGATTAGGTCCCTTTTGTTTAGTTTTGCTTTTATTTCTATTGCCTTGGGAGACTGACCTAAGAAAACACTGATACAACTTACTTTAGAATATGCTTTGCCTCTGTTCTCTTCTAGTAGTTTTATGGTATCATTTCTTGTGTTTAAGTCTTTATGCCATTTTGAGTATATTTTTGTGTATGAGTAAGAGTGTGTTCTAACTTCATTGATTTATATGTGGTAAGCACAGGTGGCTCTGACCAGTGTACTAAGTGTGGTCCAGAGGAGCCACCCCACGCCCGAGGCCAGAGGCAGCAACTGGAAGAGCAACCTCACATTCAAAGAGCAATGGCTGCGCTGGCGCAAGAGGGCCTAGAGGAGCCATCCCACACTGAAGGTCAGGAAGGGCAATAGTGAGGAGATACCCGTCATCTAAGGTAAGGAGCAGAGGCTGCACTTTGCTCTAGCAGCCGTGAAGAGATACCCCACGCCTAAGGAAAGAGAAACCCAAGTAAGATGGTAGGTGTTGCAAGAGGCTATCAGAGGGCAGACACACTGAAAACATACTCACAGAAAACTAGTCAATCTAATCACACTAGGCCTTGTCTAACTATGTCATCCCCAAGGGGCAATCCAAGACGGGCAGGTCATGGTGGAGAGGTCTGAAAGAATGTGGTCCCCTGGAGAAGTGAATGGCAAACCACTTCAGTATTCCTGCCTTGAGAACCCCATGAACAGTATAAAAGGCAAAATGATAGTATACTGAAGAGGAACTCCCCAGGTCAGTAGGTGCCAAACAGGCTACTGGAGATCAGTGGAGAAATAACTCCACAAAGAATGAAGGGATGGAGCCAAAGCAAAAACAATACCCAGTTGTGCATGTGACTGGTGACAGAAGCAAGATCTGATGCTGTAAAGAGCAATATTGCATAGGAA
>SJYC01140441.1:0-15825 GCA_006408675.1 Madoqua kirkii
TCATCTCACATGCTAGTAAAGTAATGCTCAAAATTCTCCAAGCCAGGCTTCAGCAATACGTGAACCGTGAACTTCCAGATGTTCAAGCTGGTTTTAGAAAAGGCAGAGGAACCAGAGATTAAATTGCCAACATCCGCTGGATCATGGAAAAAGCAAGAGAGTTCCAGAAAAACATCTATTTCTGCTTTATTGACTATGCCAAAACCTTTGACTGTGTTCAGTTCAGTTCAGTCACTCCGTCCTGTCTGACTCTTTGTGACCACATGAATTGCAGCACGCCAGGCTTCCCTGTCCATCACCAACTCCTGGAGTTCACTCAAATTCATGTCCATCAAGTCAGTGATGCCATCCAGCCATCTCATCCTCTGTCGTCCCCTTCTCCTCCTGCCCTCAATCCCTCCCAGAATCAGGGTCTTTTCCAATGAGTCAACACTTCGCAAGAGGTGGCCGAAGTACTGGAGTTTCAGCTTTAGCATCATTACTTCCAAAGAATACTCAGGACTGATCTCCTTCAGAAGGAAATGGTTGGATCTCCTTTCAGCCCAATGGACTCTCAAGAGTCTTCTCCAATACCACAGTTCAAAAGCATCAGTTCCTTAGCACTCAGCTTTCTTCACAGTTCAGCTCTCACATCCATACATGACTACTGGGAAAACCGTAGCCTTGACTAGATGGACTTTTGTTGGCAAAGTAATGTCTCTGCTTTTGAATATGCTATCTAGGTTGGTCATAAGTTTACCAAATAGGAAAAGGAGTATGTCAAGGCTGAATACTGTCACCCTGCTTATTTAACTTATATGCAGAGTACATCATGAGAAATGCTGGGCTGGAAGAACCACACGCTTGAATCAAGATCGTCAGGAGAAATATCAATAGCCTGAGATATGCAGGTGACACCACTCTTATGGCAGAAAGTGAAGAGGAACTAAAAAACCTCTTGATGAAAGTGAAAGAGGAGAGTGAAAAAAGTTGGCTTAAAGCTCAACATTCAGAAAACTAAGATCATGGCATCTGGTCCCATCTCTTCATGGGAAATAGATGGGGAAACAGTGGAAACAGTGTCAGACTTTATTTTGGGGGGCTCTAAAATCACTGCAGATGGTTGCAGCCATGAAATTAAAAGACGCTTACTCCTTGGAAGGAAAGTTATGACCAACCTAGACAGCATATTCAAAAGCAGAGACATTACTTTGCCAACAGAGGTCCATCTAGTCAAGGCTATGATTTTTCCAGTGGTCACGTATGGATATGAGAGCTGGACTGTGAAGAAAGCTGAGTACTGACGAATTGATACTTTTGAACTGTGGTGTTGGAGAAGTCTTGAGACTCCCTTGGACTTCAAGGAGATCCAACCAGTCCATCCTAAAGGAGATCAGTCCTGAGTTTTCATTGAAAGGACTGACGCTGGAGCTGAAACTCCAACAATTTGGCCACTTCATGTGAAGAGTTGACTCATTGGAAGAGATCTTGATTCTTGGAGGGATTGGGGGCAGGAGGAGAAGGGGATGGCAGAGGATGAGATGGCTGGATGCATCACTGACTTGACTGACATGAGTTTGGGTAAACTCTGGGAGTTAGTGATGGAGGGCTGGCGTGCTGCAATTCATGGGGTTGCAAAGAGTTGGACACGACTGAGTGACTGAACTGAACTGTACTGAAAAGCAAATGAAAATGAAAATGTAAATCTGCCCGTACAAGCGTGTTTTTTAAAAGGCCACTGGACCATTAAGATAGTTCAATTGGGGATTTTCTACAAATATCTATTCACATTCATATTTTCAATAACTAATAGGTAAATAATATATCAGTAAGATACGGATCTTACAGTATTCAGTTTTGTACACTTAAGAGAAAGACCACTCTGCATGTCCCTCTTCAGAAGCTTTATTACTATGTGCATGCGTGTGTATGCAGTCATGTCCAACTCTTTGTGATCCCTTGGACAGTATCCTGTCAGGCTCCTCTGTCCATGGGGTTTTTTAGGCTAAAATACTGGGGTGGATTGCCATTTCTTCCTTCAAGGGATCTTCCTGACCAAGGGATTGAACCCATGTCTCCTGTATTCCCTGCATTCCAGGTGAATTCTTTGTCCACTGAACCATTGGGGAAGCCCATATTAGTATGTTACTATAGAATAAGTAAACAGCCAGAGTTCACTTTTTTGGAAGGCATATATTAATTCAGAAAAGTTAATTTTTAACAATTTTAGTTCATTTTTCTCTAATAATGATATATATTTTAATTTTCACATTTTAATTAAAGTCAATAGTGAGAACCTGATTCTTAATTAAATTATCCCTATTTCTAATATAATTAAACTCCAACTCTGTATAATAAAACTGTTTTCATTCTTCACTTCATAATATACTTATTCCCCCTCAGACAAGTGAGTACAGTCACTGTATGAAAAGTAAAGGGAAATTATCTTACTGATTTAAAATTCTTAATCATATATATATGTATATATGTATATACACATAACATACACACACACACACATATATATAAACAAGCATAATCCACCTGAACTAGTAATTGAATTCAGAAGCATCTACCTTACCATTTCCACTTAGAGGAATATATTTTCATGACTTAATAAAAAAAGAAAATAATTTTTGGTAGAATACTGTTCTTAAACTAGTATGTTAAAATGGAAAAGTTTTCTTTTTTCCCCCTAACACAGCACAGCCTATATATATATATATATGCATATTGTGCCAAATACCCACAAATGGGCTTGCCTGGTAGCTCAGATGGTAAAGAACCCACCTGCAGTGAAGATTCCCTGAGGAGGGCATGGCAACCCACTCCAGTATTCTTGCCTGGAGAATCCCCATAGACAAGGGAGACTGACAGGCTGCAGTTCATGGGGTCACAAAGAGTTGGACACAACCCACAAATATCTCTTAAGATTTCTTTCTCTTTTACTATTTATTTTAGCTTTACAGATATCCCCTACGATATTCCTTCACTAGGAATTGGTCTCTTAATTCTTGATATTTCCATATATGAATTTGCTGCTTATTTCTATTAAATATTCTCTTATCCAGGAATCTCTGAGTCAAGTCAATAAAAAGGGGCTAAGTTTGTGTAAGGGCTATAGGAAATGTTGCCCCTTGCAAGGGCCTAAAACCTCTGGAAATAAATGTACAAGACTGATTTTATGACAGTTAAGAAGTAAGTAGTGTGGACTAGAGCATAAATTACAGGGTCACATTAGAAGTAATTTTAAATAACTTTAATATGATTTACATATCTGAATGAAAATTAAGTTATTGAGAGATTCAAAGGGTTTGGTCAGTGAACAAAGCATAAAAGAGTCTGTGTTACTTCTCCCAGCACTGTGCAGAGGAGTAGAAGTGTATGGGTCTTTGCAGCTGATATGACTAACTGAGGGCATTTGGTGGTTGTATACCAGGTGGTACTGGTGGAAAAGAATTCACCTGCCAGTGCAGGATATGCATGAGTCATAAGTTTGATCCCTGGGTCAAGAAGATCCCCTGGAGAAGGAAATGGCAATCCATTCTAGTATTCTTGTCTGGAAAATTCCATGAACGGAGGAGCCTGCATGGGATCACAAGAGTCAGACACGGCTGGGTGAGCACACACACATCTTAGTTTACATTAAGATTACCCCACTAAATCCTTTTATTCTAATTCTTTGTTCATGCATTGTCAGCTGTAGGGGAAGTAAAATCAAAACACTTTTTGGCCTTATAAGACAAAACGGAGGGAAATTGTTTCAGATAACAGAAAATCTGAGGAGTGATAGGCTTCAGGAACATCCAGATCCAGTTGACTGCACTTTGATTGGCTCCATGTAGGCAGTCTCACACTATGTGGCAGCAGGAACACTAACTTGTGTTTGGTCATTTAAATATTGAATGGAATGGCTGAGGTCATTTTGCTTTTCCATATTTCCATCAGCACTCCCAGGGCCTTTTCTCATTTGGCTAGCTTGTCCACCTGTCCATCCTTAGACACCATGGCTAGAGCTGGGGGTAGACAAGGAAGTGTAAAATGCACATTTATTCTAGTACAGTGTATTCTTCATGAATTGAGTGATCATTTTATTCCCAGCATCATAAAACACTGCTTGTCATAGTAGAGGTACTCCATAAATGTTATTACAAAGAATTTAAGAAAAGGTTAAAAATTATTGTTCAAGCCTAAGTCAGGGACTCAATCCTGGATCTACAGAATAAGATTGGTTATTCATATAGTGGAATAAGAAATGGTAGGGTATTTACAAGGATTCAAAAAAATTGTTGTGGATAGTGAAATTATTCCAGGCTTCACAGAGATGATGTAATAAATGTCCACTAAAGGACAAAAACCCCTTAGAGATTGTCTGATTAAGAGAGAATGCAGATCATTGAAAAAATATGTCCATCAATTATATTTTTTAAAAGTCTTTCATTAAAATGCCAAATTAAGCATTTCATTTTTTCTTTTATATTATTATTTTTTGATATTGGTTTATCCTTTAAGAAAGTTAAGCTCAATATGAGTTACCAAGAAATGCAGTAAAATTTTAAAATGTTTTATTAACTCTAAAGATAAATCTATCTTTGTGACCAGCTTCTTCCTTTGTTTTAAGCTCAAGTAGATTGGCTCAAGAAAGGAAAAATAAGAAAACTGATTTTATCATAATTATTTAAGAAAACATGTGCATTTATATAAATATTCCAGTAAATGTAATTGTAGAATAGAAAAATTGTGGATATTTAAAAAATCTACATCTGAACTTCATGATATTTGTAAAGTTTAATCCTGGTGTGAGTTTAACCCCAATATGATGGGATTTGGAGGTGGTGCCTTTGGGAGGTAATTACGTTTAGATGACATCATGAGCTAGTGCCAGTATGATGAGATTCTGGTATTCTTAGAAGAGACAGATATAGGACTCTCTTTTTCTAGATGCACACACAAAGTTCTGTGAACACACAGTGAGATAGCTGCTACCTGCAGTCCGGAAAGAGGACTCCTACACGCCCTCTTTCTGTAAGCCCCTTGGTCTGGAACTTCCCAGACTCAAGAACTGTGATAAATAAATGTCTGCTGTTTAAGCTACCCAGTTTATGGTGTTTTATTATAGCAGCCAAGTTGATTAAGATACTCACCAAATGGATACAAGGCCTATACAATTCTGATTGTTATGAGCATCCTTCTGTGACCATAATAGAAATCAGTACCATGATAAAACCAATATTTAAAAGAGGCTGCATGAGGCAGAACCAACCCTCACCATCTGATAACCAGAAACAGTTACCAGGCAAGTGAGTAAGACGGTCAGAAACCTTGTCCAGCCCAGCCGATCCCCTGATAAATGCAGGTAAAACAGAAGAGCAATCATTCAAGTAACCTTCAGAATCATGAGACACAGCAAATTATTTTTATTTTAAAGCAGCCATTTTTCTGATTGTTATGAGCATCCTTCTGTGACCATAATAGAAATCAGTACCATGATAAAACCAATATTTAAAAGAGGCTGCATGAGGCAGAACCAACCCTCACCATCTGATAACCAGAAACAGTTACCAGGCAAGTGAGTAAGACGGTCAGAAACCTTGTCCAGCCCAGCCGATCCCCTGATAAATGCAGGTAAAACAGAAGAGCAATCATTCAAGTAACCTTCAGAATCATGAGACACAGCAAATTATTTTTATTTTAAAGCAGCCATTTTAATGGTCAGCTATACAACTGCTAATACTTGAAACAGAAATATTAAAAACAGTATCACAACAACTCAAAAGAAGATATGACATTTGTGCACTTAGTGGGCTTACATATACATCTGCATATGAGCAATTTAGCTAGGTGTTAGTGCATAAAATAACATATTTTAAAACACTGCTTTATTTGTATATATGACATTTATTTTAAATTTAACTCATAAAACAAGTAAAAACAAAAAGAATGATAAGTACCAGATAACTGGGTCTAAAATATGCTTTTTTAAATAAAATTTATAAATCAACTTTTTTACTAAAGCATACTCTACTTCCAAAGGTGTACAGTGTAAGAACTTAATATATATTGCAGCTATCTTTAACAGTGCTAATCAATCTTCTGTTCTTAAGAGACCCTAGGATAAGTATAAATCTATTTACCTTCATTTATTCTTTTCCTGTCCAATGTAGTTGATGTTGTTTTAAATAACTGAATATAATGCAGTTTTTTTTATAACCCTACATATGCATTCCCCAAAATTACTGGTTATCTAAAGTTGAGAAATAAAATACTCTGGATTTACAGATAAGAAAATAGAAACAATAAAAGTGATAAAATAGTTTTATACATGTTAAATCCTTGTGTGTGTATATGTGTGTGTACTCAGTAGTATCCACTTTTTGTAACCCCACGGGCTGTAGCCTGCCAGACTCCTCTGTCCATGGGATTTCCCAGGCAAGAATACTGGAGTTGGTTGCCATTTCCTTCTCTAAAGGTTCTTCCCAACCCAGGGATCAAACCTGCACCCGCTGCATTGCAGGTAAATTCTTTGCCATTGCCTCCCCTGGGAAGCCCTTGTTACGTTCTTAAGAATTACATAGACACTGTAATAAATATGTCACTTTACCTTGAAAAAGAACTGAAATTTAGTTCTGAAAATGGGCATCAGAAGGGATAAAACTCCTGAGTTATTAGGAAGTGTTGAAAGTAGAATTATCTGAAATCAGGACAAAAGTTGTAACACTGGATGTGGGTGGGTGAAGCTCATAACACATAAGGTGACTGGAAGCAGTTAGTAGATGTATGTCTTTTTATGTATTTCTGTGCTGTGGGGTTGAGCTTTTTGAAGCTTTCTGTGTTCACCTCATGTTTCTCATGAAGAAAATTATAAGCAAACATAATATTCATTCTACCCTTAAATTGTTCCCATTACATCAATTGCAATGAAATAAATTCCATTATTAACAAATTCCATTTTTAAAACAAGGCTTGTAGCAGAACTGAGCGTACCTTAAATTACTCGTCTCTTGAAGCCCATCCTCTTAATTCGTTTACTGAGTTTAGACAAAAACTTCCTTTCTTGTTTCTTTGACCGATTATTTTCAACGTTGCGCTTCAGAAGCCACACTGGAGATTTATAAAACCAATGTGAATCCTTCAAATTAATGGAAAGTTTCTAAGAGAACTATCTTGCTCTTTCAGACTACTTCAGATCATATACTTTTATTATCCAGGGAGCAAACTCGGAAATAAGCAAGACAAAGTTTTATTTACTTGGAAGTTTTTGTTGGAACTAATCATCCAGGGTCCTCTCACTCCTTGTGGAAATAAGAACCACAAGATGCTAAAAGGGTCCTTTCCTAATACGCTTTGTTTACTTCCAAATATTAACCTTTGCCAGTGTCCCAGACTTATTCTCTGAATGATAGATTTGTGATATTTCAAACAGCTTTTAAAATAAAGGAACCCAGGCTAATAATGGGCAGGTTTCAATTCTTCACTCTCAGAGAGTGGAAAGAAGTGATTAAAAGAGGTCTTGACCATTTACTGGATCCGTTTTAATTCTCCACTGTTCTTTAAAAGGTGAGTAGCAATCCAGTTACTTTCATCAATACATTTTGACAAATAAACAGTGCTAAACACAATATAGATTTTATGGAACTCCATTCCTTGTATTGACAATTGTCAGTTCTTTCCAGAAATTAAAGATGCATTATGAATATATCTCATCAATACCCTCTATTGTATATGGTTTGTTCTGATATATGGTTAAATAAAAACAAATGAGACATCAAGCACCAGTAAAATTGTGTGTGTGTGTGTGTACACACATATTATGTATGTTTTTCAAATAATTGCTTTATTTGAGGGTAATGGGCAAACACTGTAAAGGCTGCATTTTTACATTTCTCCCCATGCAATTATCAAGCTTAACAGCTGGAAATGCGTGTTTATCACTCAAAGATTATGAATTCAGTTCTCCAAAAGGAAATTTAAACTGTGTCAAATCCAATAATTTTTTCTTATGTAGGTTAGATGGAGTTTCAGATAAATAGCTGCTGTAGAAGGAATGTTTGTGTGGCCCCCAAATCCATGACAGCTGTGTAGGGGTTCTCAAGAGGCACTGCAGACACCAGGTAAGTAAGTGCACTTCACCAGCTGCAGGGTGATATGCAGGTAGAAAGGCCCCTGCAGGTGGTGCTCCAGCGGGCTGCAGCAGCAAAACCTGGCTCAGAATCTCCTAGGTGCAGCCCCATGCCCAGCAGAGCATGGTGAACACCTTCCAATTCATCTGAAGCCTTACCTTCAGTGTTCTCAGAGAAGCCTTCCGTCATCCCACAATCTTTTCATATCAGGAACTTTTCCTTTATATGCATGTATCATACAAACAGAAAAGAGCAGAGTTGTCCTTTGTTGCCACTTTATATCTGGCTCCCAAACAGTAACATTTGTTGAGTTAATAGAATGCGAAAGTGAAAGTGAAGTCATTCAGTCCTGTCCAACTCTTTGCGACTCTATAGACTATAGCCCACCAGGTTCCTCCATCCATGGGATTTTCCAGGCAAGAGTACTGGAGTGGGTTGGCATTTCCTTCTCCAGGGGATCTTTTCTACCCAGGGATAGAACCCAGCTCTCCCACACTGTAGACAGATGCTTAAAATCTGAGCTACCCTGTGGTCACTAATTATTGAACAACTTAAAGGAGACACCCAGGATGATTTATCCATGATATAAGGGATTCCCTGGTGGCTCAGATGGTAAAGAATCTGCCTGCAATGTGGGAGACCTGGTTTGATCCCTGGGTGGGGAAGATTCCTTGGAGAAGGAAATGGCAACCCATTCCAGTATTCTTATCTGGAAAACCCCATGGACAGAGGAGGCTGGCAGACTATAGTCTATGGGGTCACAAAGAGTGGGACACAACTGAGTGACATCACCTTTCACTTCAAGATGATTTCTCAGTGATACCAGTCACTCTATGTTGCATACTAGGATGGACTGAATTATATCCCCACCCTGCCAATTCATATGTTGTAGCTCTATCTTCCTCCATGTGACTGTATTAGAGCTCGGGCTTTAAAGGGGTGATTTTGGTTAAAAGAGGTCATAAGGATGGAGCTCTGATCTGATACAGTTTGTGTCTCTATAAGAAGAGACACCAGGGAGTTTTCTCTCTCTACCTCTTCATACATATATCAAGGAAAGACCATATCTAGATGGTGGTCCTCCGCAAGTCAGGAAGAGAGCTCTCACCAGAACCCAGCCATGCTGCCAGTCTGATCGCAGATTTCTAGCCTGCAGAACCGTGAGAAAATAAAGTTCTGTTATTTAAGCTGCTCAGTGTGTAGCATTTTGTTAAGGCAGCCCAAGCTGACTAAAATATTACCTTATGTCTATGCAAATCTTCTAGGCTTTAGGGGACAGTGATTTCAAGATTATGTTGGACTAGTGATTTAAAGAGATTTTTATCATTGGGAAACTAGGTTAAGCCTCCTCACCTATCAAATGATTTACAGGAGGATCATAAAGAAAAAATATCACAAATTTCACAAAGTGCTATTGTGATGAACATAGAAGAACATAAAGCTTAATCAACTGCATTCAGCAGACAGAAAAATTAGATAAAGCCATTAATTTAATGGGAGATGTTAGCTCATAACCACTTAGTTACTCCTTCCCAAGACTAAAAGTAAAATTGTTACGTATGTTGTTTTCATTTTAGATATAGAATAATATTGAATTTTAAAACTAGTATTTGTAAGCTATCTGGTATTTTTAATTTTAAAAATATAGTCAGCATAGAAGTATCAGACATAATATTTTGTACTTTCAAGGAAGATGACCTAAATATAAATGATATTTGTAAACTTAAAGTGAATCAACATGTTCAGTATTTAATTTCTAATAAATTCAAGCAGTCTGATGACTGTTGTTAATTTGCATTATTCCTCACTTCTCTAATCTTACTCAGTGATGAAAATAAATTATAGATAATGTTATACAAAGAAGCATAGGAATACACAGTTAATAAAATTAAACACTTTCAGTTTTTTCTTCTTAAGAGGCACATTTATAATGAAAGTTTGAAAAGTCAGGAATATGTTATACTGTGTGTATACAGGTAGTTTCTTAAGGTGATATGTTCATCTTTAAGCACATTGGATGATTTTAGCTTCCATCAAGTAATTTATTAGCCCATTACATCAAGACAAGGTTAAGAGTGCTATATTGCCTGGTAACAGCTGATTTGGTTTGAGACTCCTGCCCAACAATTGTTGACCTCAGTGAGAATTTAACTGACCTATAAAAGAGATTTTTTTGTTTTTGTTTTTGTTTTTGGTAGGAGGGCATGTCACAGAGACATTGTTTTACCATACTAACATGGCTGGCCTAATACATTATTTTAATCAAACACAGGTGAGAGCTCAACGATGTAAGAGCATGGGCTAGCTGAAAAGAAAGGAAGAGGAAAAACACACTTTGACAGAATGTTAAAAGTTGGCAATATTTAATGCTCTTACTGTATGAAGTAGAGTTACGGCCAGCCATCTGCTGCTAAAGGAATCTTCTCACTGCTGTTACATCTGCTTTTGCTAATTGCCCAATTGATTAGAAAATTCAGAACTATGAAGGTCCAATAAACACAGCATGAAATGTGGACAGACTTTGCATTAGAGTTTAATACAGTAGAAAACTCTTTCTGAAAAAGCAATGTGATCCTAGAAGCAATTTCCACAACTTAATTATTATTCCCAGCTGTAATGCCTCACTGATCAAAAAATCATGTTATCCACTCCATAAAGAGCATTTAAATCACTTCTCTCACCCACCCTCTCTCACTTCCTCACTCCTTTGCTTTCTACCACTTCATTCCGATGATATGAATAATAGAGATAGAAATAGACATGCATCTTTTCACCTGTAATGCTCAGATTTCTCTTTTACCCTGCTCTCAGAGTACCTTTAAACATTGCAGATTACCTTTCCTTTTTTTTTTTTTTTCTCACATTTCCTTCCTATGTGTCTTCTTTCTTCTGTCCTCTGGCCAAGGTCTTAACAGACTCAGTTGGCTTACAGTATCGGAAGAAGATACTATAAAGCCACTGGATGAATCAGAATTTTGCATTTATACTAAGTTCCTTTTATATTTTACTGACCCAGTTAAATATCCGTATTGACTCTCCTCTTTACTTTAGGAATCCTCGTCTAGTACTTGCTTTTACCTCTGCTGTCATCATGTTGCCACTTGTATATTTTGCCCACCCTTTACACCAGTGACCCTCATAAATTTAAATTAGTAGTACCTAAACTCTTTCTCTGGTACCCGTTAAAATTCTAATTCAGGATATATCCCTATCAATTCTGATCCTCCTAGTAGTAAAGAACCCATCTGCCAAAGCAAGATATGTAAGAGACGCGGGTTCAATCCCTGGGTCAGGAAGATTCCCTGGAGGAGGGCATGGCAATCCACTCCAGTATTCAGGCCTGGAAAATTCCATGGACAGAGGAGCCTTGTGGGCTACCATCCAGAGTCACAAAAAGTCAGACAGGACTGAGGCAACTTAGCACACGTGCATGTGCATGATCCTTGTATCTCAGTCAATTGTGAGTAGCACTTTAAAACTTGTATTTGAATTAGTTCAACTGGGTCCTTTGAATTAGGAATGAAGAGAGATCTTCATAACATCATCTGCTGCTGCTGCTGCTAAGTTGCTTCAGTCGTGTCTGACTCTGTGTAACCCCATAGATGGCAGCCCACCAGGCTCCCCCATTCCTGGGGTTCTCCAGGCAAGAACACTGGAGTGGGTTGCCATTTCCTTCTCCAATGCATGAAACTGAAAGGGAAGTCGCTCAGTCGTGTCCGACTCTTTGTGACCCCATGGACTGCAGCCCACCAGGCTCCTCAGTCCATGGGTTTTCCCAGGCAAGAGTACTGGAGTGGGGTGCCATTGCCTTCTCCATAATATTATCTAGTCCCAGGGAAAGATGTGCTTATGTAAAAGAAAAAAAAAAGGCATTCATATACACTATGTAGTTTATACCGTTAAATATATATATAAATATATAAACATATACATATATAAATCAAGTTGCCAATATTTGTTGGATCATGGAGAAAGCAAGGGAGTCCCAGAAAAACATCTACTTCTGCTTCACTGACCACCTTAAGCCTTCGACTATGTAGATCACAAAAAACTGGAAAATTGTAGAGATGAGAGTGCCAGCCCACCGACTCACTGGACATGAGCTGGGCACACTCTGGGAAACGGTGGAGGACAGGGAAGCCTGAGGCGCTGCAGTTCACGGGCTAGCAAGGAGTCAGACATGACCTAGCAATCGAGCAGCAACAGGTGAATACAATTTTAGACACTTCTGAGCATATTTTCTTGATAAATAAGAGCAAATGAATAGAAACCAAAATCGTGACTTTAAATGGTGAAACAACATGAATCTAATGTGAAGTAGATAATAGTCTTACAAGATAAGAATATGTGTAATGAAAATGGAAGAATACCATTTTTATACTGCAGCTTTTTCTCAATATTTAGATAGATTCATAGCATATTACAACAATCAAAACTGCTGATTTTTCAGATACCAAAAAATAAATGTAGGGTAGCCAAATGCAATTGGTTATGTAAAACATTGAGATATTAGAAACATACAACAGCTGTCATTCACTGGGATAAACTATATCTACTGTCCTGCTTGGTAAATGAGCAAGACAAATTTTCATAATTCTTTTCATATGAGATTTTAGTCAGTCTTATTTTTTTTGGCATAGCCTTCTGTTGTCTCTGATGGTGTCCGTTTAATTTGATAAATGTGTTTTTTGTTCAATGCAAAATAGCTGAAGTAACCTACAAGGCCTAATGCTCCTTTTGTGCTCTGAATTTACAGAAATGTCTAAAAAACGGTGGATGAAGCCAAGTATATTCTGTGTAATTGAAGCTGTCAAAATACAGAGTTGGGAGGCTATTTGGCTGTTGGAATAAAGGAATGGCGTATGGCAGTTGAAAAGTATAATGCATCCTTCTAAATAAGTATGCCTCCTTTTGGATATTTTACTGGGCGTGAAAATGGAAGCACTCCAATAACTGTGAAAAGTAAACAGTGAAATGTAGCTATAAAATTGATTCAATAACAGATGCTCAAGAGAAAAATTATTGAATACCATATGAGAAATTGTGGTATCTATTATGATGCTTACAATATAGCAGGTAGTGAGAAATGCTGTATTCATTTTAAATTCCATAATATATAGAAGAAAATTTCTTTGTCATTTGAAAGAAATAATAAGGAGCAAAAATTATAGTGTATTAAGTGATAGCTCTAGCAGACATTCATTCAATTGCTTCTTCAAGAAATGTTTATTAAGCACCCGAACTGAGTGAGCCTGGCTTCACTAGCCTCTCAGATGGTAAAAATCCACCTGTAATGCGGGACACCTGGGTTCGATCCCTGGGTTGGGAAGATACTCTGGAAGAGAGTATAGCAACACACTCCATATTCTTGCCCAGAGAATCCCCAGGACAGAAGAGCCTGGTGGGCTACAGTCTAGGGGGGTCGTGGAGCATGGGACACGACTGAGTGACTAAGCACAGCGCAGCGTGTGAGTTAGCCGCTGAGGGGCATCGAGCAAGCAAAAATAACTGTGATACGGCTGGTACATTTCTAGAAGAATTCTACCAGATTAAGAAGAACAGAAAAGTAAAGAGTCAAATATTGATATAGGTATCAAGTAAATACAGGTGGATGACAGAGGTAGATAAATAAGTAATATGTTGTCAAAATTAGACATTGAAGGGACTCAAATTCAGACAGAAGGAACAGCGCTCAGAAAAGCTACCTGCAGGTGATATTTGAGCTAAATAGTGAAGGACAAATAAATACCCCATGAGAACCACCCATTTAAGGGCAAGGCAAGTTAAAAAATAATTCAACAATGGCACCCCACTCCAGTACTCCTGCTGGGAAAATCCCATGGATGGAGGAGCCTGATGGGCTGCAGTCCATGGGGTCACTGAGGGTCGGACACGACTTAAGTGACTTAGCAGCAGCAGCAGCAGCAGCATATAGAGGGCAAATGGCAATAGAATACTCCTTAGCTCCTATTCTGCATTTGACTTTAAAAATTTTACTTAGTTTACTCAACATACTCATATCCTTCTCTGGAAAATGATAAAGAGAAATAAACCCATTAGAGTTTCTTCCAGTTCTAATTTTTCATGCTCTTAATAATTTTAAATTGTTGATTAAAAGTTCTACCACAGAGTAAATACTATCCCTTTAATTCTTATAAAAATATATAATGTGTGGTATATAATTAAATATTAATTTATATAAATGTACTATTAATTATATAAATGTATTAATCATATGCATTAAATATGTAATTAAACATGTTATCTATGTCTGCATGGAACTCCTAAGCAGAGTTTTAAGTTCTGCATATATTATCATCAACCTTCTTTCTTTCCGTGCCTTTCATTTTTCTCCTACCAGCCAGAACTCAATATTTTCCAGGTGCCACTTTCAAAATACTTTGGTTTGACGTGCCACTGATACTTCTTTCCCCAAATCCTGACCTATCATTATTCCCCTCTACCTTGACGTACATGACCATTTCATTACTATCTTAATAAGTAATTTATACCAACTAAATATGGCAATTATATTGCTGAAGGTTTCGTAGTGATTTAATAGGGAATTTCTGGAGTAAACAATTTATTCAGGTATGTATTTGCCAATATTGTTACAATCTCCAGTAACAGGTGGTACAAAATATGTAAAGTACCAGAGTCTTTTCATGGATTACCTCTTACATTCCATGGAAATATTCTTTTATCTAACTGAACCAGGAAATAAGTCCTAATGTAATTTTGTAATGTAAAGATGTCACAGGAAAGAAAGATCTGCAGAAGTCAAAGCATTAGAATTTTGAGGTGAAATATCTAAATAGAGGCTTTCTGACCCAAAGTAGGTTACTTCCTTTTCAGATCCTCAATTTCTTTGTCTACTGAAGGAGAAATTCCAAAACAAGCTCCAGATGTATTTTGAGATATACATAAGGAAATGCATTTGAAACCTGTGATACTATACAAATGAAGCATTTTAATATTTGGTAGCTGATTGTATAAAAATTTAGGAAGGCATGGGTACATTGGCACAAAGGCAATTATATATTTCTATTGATCCAATATACCTTCTTGGAAAAAATGTTTTGAATGATGAGCAGGCTATAACTTACTTGAGGGTAGTAGAATTTTGCCAGGATCTGGCCCAGGGATAGCCTCAGGGAGAAGAGTCAGGATGAATGCTGAGGAGAGAAAAAGCCCAGCCTCTTCCCTGTTTGCTCAGCAGTAATGAATCTCCCTGCAATGCAGGAGACCCGGACTCAATCCCTGGGTCAGGAAGATCCCCTGGAGGTCATGGCACCCCACTCCAGCATTCTTGCTTGAAAAATCCCATGGACGGAGGAGCCTGGTGGGCTACTGTCAGTGGGGCCTCAGGAGTCGGACACGACTGAGTGACTAAGAAGCAGAAGAAACTACCGAGGAGCAAGGGCATTTAGGGCCGACCAGGAGGGTGCACAGGGCTAGGATGACACAGGAAGCCCACACTGGTTTCCTTCCTGACTCTGTGGAACTGTGCAAGGTGATAATTTGAAAGGAGAATAGCACTGGGCTTTTTCCCTTTTTTTTAGGAGTTGCTTGAATCTATAGCCAACTAGTATATTACCATCTGCCAGAATACAAACTGAGATTACTATAGATATTGAGTTGGCCAAAAAATGTGTTCAGATTTTTCCATGCAGTGTTAGCATTAAACAGTCCATTATTTGTGGTGATGTATAATTGTTAATTTTTT
>SJYC01140442.1:0-45559 GCA_006408675.1 Madoqua kirkii
TTGTGTAACTTTTATGAAGCACTGTTTTTAAGTCTTTTTTTTTTTTTTTTGTCATGTGTGATCTCTGAGTTATCTGTTCCTTTAGCTGTGTTCAGCTAGTGTTTTCACAATGTTCAGTGATACCATTGATCCTATATATCAGCCAGAAGGGAATGCTTAGGGCCTTCTCTGGACTTTTCTACACATGAATTCTGGTTCTTTACATAACTAAGTTGAAGGTAGCAACATTAACATTTTGATTGTGAGTAATCTTGAACTTAGGTTTTTCTCGACATTAAAATTTATGCTGAACAACCTAAATATATATTTTAAATAGTCAATGCTGAAATGCCACCAATATTATTTATCTTCCTTTTTATAATTTTACAGCTGTAATTCATGACTTCTCTTGTATTAATTATTAAACAAATATATTAATTCAGAAAAATTTCTGGATTAATAGAAGAATTCCTAAAACTCTTTGTTTAAAGGAGTTGGGACTTCAAAAGTGTTAATTTAACTTAAATTATATGAATTATGCTAATGTTGGGGAAATGGCTGTATCTTTGTTCAAATATATAGAGTTATATTTAAGAATAGATGTCTTTTTATTTCCTTATATAGTAGACAATGTAATAAATGTCATGTTGACAAAGTATAATTTAATACCACATTTCTGAAGAGATTGGGCTTCCCTGATGGCCCAGAGGTTAAAGCATCTGCAGAGGTTAAAGTGTCTGCCTGCAAGGCTGGAGACCCAAGTTCAATCCCTGGGTCGGGAAGATCCCCTGGAAAAGGAAATGGCAACCCACTCCAGTATTCTTGCCTGGAGAATCCCATGGACGGAGGAGCCTGGTAGGTTATAATCCACGCAGTCACAAAGAGTCATACACAACTGAGCGACTTCACTCTCACTTTCACTTTCCAAAGAGATTAATTAACTCACTCTCTCATAAAAACAATTCAGTGAATCTTGTTTTAATCCACCTGTTTATAGATTCAAGTTCATTTACATGGCCAATACCATGAATATAATATATTTTTAAAACTATTTTTATGAGTATCTAATATATATAAATAACAAAAACATGTAAAATTACATATATGTTTACATACATATGTAAGATAATAATGAATATATAAAGAAATGTAGCTATATTAAATATACATACTGTCCACACTAAGGGGTAAAGAATGAGGCACAAGTTCAGTCTCTGGGTTGCAAAGATCCCGTAGAGAAGGGCATGGCAACCAGCTTCAGTATTCCTGCCTGTAGAGTCCCACGGACAGAGGAGCCTGGTGGGCTATAGTCTAAGGTTCACAAGGAGTCACACATGAGGGAAGTAACTTCACAATCACTTTCAAACTAAAACCAATTCAAATACTTCAATCACATTTTCTTTGCATTTGTTTTACTAATTTAAAAATTATATGATGAAATAAAATGACACAGTAATCATAAAAGCAAAAAAGTTAAATAAGTTGCCTTCAAATAAGTTAAACTGGGTGAATTCTCTATATTCATAGGAGAGAACATTTATACTGTGACATTAAGAACAGGTGTGAGAGTAAGCCAGTTGGTTTCTATGCATCTTTGGAACTGAAGTATGTAAATTCAAGAGTGGTTCAGGAGCAGACTTTGGCTGAGATCACCAAGAAGTCAATGTGCAGACAGCAAGGAAAATGCCAAAAGGCAGAGAGAAAGTACATCTAACGTTCGTGATTACTTTCCATCTAGATTCAATATATCTTAGGAATGATTCATCCCTTTCCTTGTATTCCAGGAGATACTTCTCTGTTCATGTAGTAACATGGTTTTAATTTAAATCAGTTCAATATGTTCCCCTAATTCGTAACCAAGAGCATCTTAATAATATACTGTACTTTTCAAATAATAAAGTATGACTGTCTCAAGAAAGTCTTGCTTATCTGTGGGCTCTGTGGTTTGACCCTCCTGTTTCTGGGGCACTCTCTTCTTCCAGGAAGATTCAGCTCCTTTGAACAATCAACAGTGTGAAAACCTCAGATTTATTTCAGAACCTAAAAAAACATTATGATCAAAAATAAAATAACAGCAGGACAACATGTATTTTGAGTAGCTATAGAACTGCTGATGCAGACTCAAAGGCTATTTAGTCTTTGCTGTCCAGTTCAGTAATAAAATGAAGCCAAGGGAAAAGAAAAGCTATGGAAATATGCTATTCCTCTTTCACTGACTTTTATCTTATTAGTAAATCAAGAAGAGTACTGTGTTCACTGAGCATTTAAATGATACATTCTTGTATATAGTATTTCAATTACATATCTTCTTGAGGTTTCTATGTCATCCCATAGGGCTATAAGGTGACCAAGTAACTAGCAGGGAATTTCATACTACTGTTATTGATCACAGTATGAAAAGAAAGCAATAAAGACATCAACAATACATGGTGCTGGACGACATCTTTATAGCGTGACTAATAAAGATGATTTGAAATAGCCCATTGACTTATTCTATGCCCAGAAGCTCGAGTAAATATATAATTTAATATTGTTTTCTGGGTTAAAGGCATTTTCTCTCTCTTTTTTTTTTTGAGACTTATGACATTATTCACGTTGTTAAAGATAAGGCCTGCCCCAGCTTTCAGTTTCAAAGCTCAGTTATTAAATTTGGCTTCAAAGTGGAATGTGGTGAAGTAAATGGGAGGGGTTGAGAGACTGGAGATGAAAGTCTGGATCTCTGGCTATAGAACTGAGAAATCAGCGTGTGGAGTCAAAGCAGTATGATAGCATCACTTAGCACATATGATCTGGCTTGTCTAATAGCATGATTTGGGGGAATATGTGTGGAATATCTAACAGATAAATCAGCAGTCACTGGAGAAGAACAACTTTTTCCCTTCCTTGATGACTTTTTGTTTAAAACAAGGATATTCAGTTTTTTTCATCAGCTATTTATTTAATACCTGTCCGATACAGATTTTTCTTGGTGACAGGAAGCTGTGCCAATCCATATGATAAAATACTGGTCTTCTATACGGAAGTACATTTTGTCCAGTAATATATTCTATTCTTATAAAGGCATCATAAAAGAAAGAAACATCATGTTCAATACTTAAAAGGATGTTTCAAGAAATAAAAGCACCAGAGGTTGGAGGAGTTCTTTGAAATTAATAAAATAAACACAATTCAGCATATTTTTAAAGCTACTAGGCTTCATTTTCTTGTCATGTGATCTACCTTGAACCAAGCTAAAGCATAATAATAATAAATAAACCTATATTCATACAATACACATTCGTCCCAGAAAACATTTGACCAAGCTGAAACACTCTAGGTTGCTTTGAGAAAACAGCTTATTGCGATGAAGATGATAGAGATGATGGACATACAAGGACAGAATATTTTGTTTGACTTTGAGGGAGAGACTGAGCAAGTGTCTCCACCCCTAATTTGTATGCTGAGCTGGACAGCCCTGTTCTCCGTTCATGTTTCTCTTTTGCTGTCTCACTACTGCCACACTCACAACGTTTCTGACTTGAAATGTGTGGATTTTTTTTCTCACACCAAGCAACTCTGAGACATTAGCTGGCTATCTTACAATTTACCCTACTTCTGACACTGTCTGCTTAGAACGCCAGACCCCACAGATTAAAGATATATTCTCAGGAGACTGGTGCCCACTTCAGAAATCAGCTGCAAGCTGTAGGGCAGAGACTGCCCACAACTTCTATCTACCTTTGCTACAATCAGAGGTTCCCAAGACTTCCTATCCCTTATATTCATTTCTTACAGGACTTGGGGAAATACTCACTTACACTTACTAGTTTATCAAAGGGTGTTACAAAAGATACAAGTGACCAGTGAGATGAAGATACATAAGGCAAAGTCTGGGGTAGGGAGTTCCTGAACCTAGGAGCTTCTGTCTCCATGAATTTGGGAATAAAACACCCTCCTTGTGTGTGGGTGTATTCCACAACCTGGAAGCTCTTTGAATCTTATGTGCTGGGATTTTTGTGGAGAATTTATTACACAGACATGAGAGATCATTAAGTCTCTTTCTAGCCCTATCTTCAATTTAGAGAAAATCCTAAGCTTCTAATTGGGGTTTTTGTCTTTCTGGAGACCAGCCACCCTCCAGGAGCCCATCCAGAGTCACCTCTGAGAACCAAAGGTGCTCCTGGTGCTCTTATCACTTAGTAATTGGACAAGGGCTTTAAGAACTCTATATCAGGAACTGGGAGTGGAGGTCAATATATATTTCTTACTATTTCACATATACCATTATGCACATGAAATTACTGATGATGATGATGGAGGGAGCAGGTAGTTTGCTTCTCTTCAACTTAGGATAGAATGTAAGCATACTTTTACTTTGCCTAAAATATATTCTGACTTAAATTATGAAAAAAATATTAGCAATTCTAAATTCTAACTCAAGACCTACCTATGTTTCCCAGACAGTTTGACCGTAGAGCCCTCATCTTTCTTTAAATCCTTCAGTACTTACTGTTCCTATCATTATCTGGTAATTATCATAAATTACCTTATGCTGGGAATGACCTTCATTGTGTTTTTCTTTTATTATCCTCACTTATACAGTATGATAGAGGACTTCCATGTAATTGCATGGATTCATATCTATATCATAGTTTGTGCTTTATATCTTGCACATCAAATAGTAACTGGTTGATGAACACATAAAATGCTTTTCTTCTTACTTCGTGTGAAATTCTGGCAGGATTGATGACTCTTGAAATCCTTTTCCTCTTTAAGTTTCCAAGATACTAAAGTATCACGAAAGAGCCTTTGCAGGCTTTGATAAATGTTATTTATTCTAATTTCCTAGAAAAGCATTTAACCTTGAAGTTAGATTAAATAAATGACAAATAAATACAATAAACAGCATACAAATAAATGATAAATTTCACATTTATTGCCTTGTCATATTGAATAGGAGTCAACTTTTGAATTTAAATATACTCCCCGGAATAAGGTATTTGTAGATCACAGTAATCAGATTCTGTATTTGATTCCGAAGTTGCTTCAGTCGTATCAGACTCTTTGAGACACTATGAATTGTACCTGCTAAGCTTCTCATTCCATGGAATTCTCCAGATAAGAATACTGGAGTGGGTTGCATGCCCTCTACCAGAGGATCTTCTTGGTCCGTGGATCGAAGCCACACCTCATGTCTTTTGCATTGGCAGGCTGGGTTCCTTACCACTAGTCCTTACCACCTGGTCCTTAATATTAGTAGAATCAGTTCAGTTCAGTCACTCAGTCCTGTCTGACTCTTTGCGACCCCATGAATCACAGCATGCCAGGCCTCCCTTGTTCATCACCAACTCCCTGAATTCACTCAGATTCAGGTCCATCGAGTCTGTGAAGCCATCCAGCCATCTCATCCTCTGTCGTTCCCTTCTCTTTCTGCCCCCAGTCCCTCCCAGCATCAGAGTCTTTCCCAATGAATCAACTCTTCGCATGAGGTGGCCAAAGTACTGGAGTTTCAGCTTTAGCATCATTCCTTCCAAAGAAATCCCAGGGCTGATCTCCTTCAGAATGGACTGGTTGGATCTCCTTGCAGTCCAAGTGACTCTCAAGAGTCTTCTCCAACACTACACTTCAAAAGCATCAATTCTTCAGCACTCAGCCTCCTTCACAGTCCAACTCTCACATCCATACATGACCACTGGAAAAACCATAGCCTTGACTAGATGGACCTTAGTCAGCAAAGTAATGTCTCTGTGTTCAAATATGCTATCTACGTTGATCATAACTTTTCTTCCAAGGAGTAAGTGTGTTCTAATTTCATGGCTGTAATCATCATCTGCACTGATTTTGGAGACTCCCAAAATAAAGTCTGACACTGTTTCCACTGTTTCCAGGTCTATTTCCCATGAAGTGATGGGACCAGATGCCATGATCTTCATTTTCTGAATGTTGAGCTTTAAGCCAAATTTTCACTCTCCTCTTTCACTTTCATCAAGAGGCTTTTTAGCTCCTCTTCACTTTCTGCCATAAGGGTGGTGTCATCTGCATATCTGAGGTTATTGATATTTCTCCCAGCAATCTGGATTCCAGCTTGTGTTTCTTCCAGTCCAGCATTTCTCATGATGTATTCTGCATAGAAGTTAAATAAGCAGGATGACAATACATAGCCTTGACATACTCCTTTTCCTTTTTGGAACCAGTCTTTTGTTCCATATCCAGTTCTAACTGGTGCTTCCTGACATGCATACAGGTTTCTCAAGAGGCAGGTCAGGTGGTCTGGTATTCCCATCTCTTTCAGAATTTTCCACAGTTTATTGTGATCCACACAGTCAAAGGCTTTGGCATAGTCAATAAAGCAGAAATAGATGGTTTTTTTGGAACTCTCTTGCTTTTTCCATGATCCAGTGGATGTTGGCAATTTGATCTCTGGTTCCTCTGCCTTTTCTAAAACCAGCTTGAACATCAGGGAGTTCACAGTTCACGTATTGCTGAAGCCTGGCTTGGAGAATTTTGAGCGTTACTTTACTAGCATGTGAGATGAGTGCAATTGTGCGATAGTTTGAGCATTCTTTTGCATTGCCTTTCTTTGGGATTGAAATGAAACCTGACCTTTTCCAGTCTTGTGGCTACTGCTGAGTTTTCCAAATTTACTGGCATATTGAGTGCAGCACTTTCACAGCATCATCTTTCATGATTTGAAATAGCTCAATTGGAATGCCATCACCTCCACTAGCTTTGTTCATAGTGATGCTTTCTAAGGCCCACTTGACTTCACATTCCAGGTGTCTGACTCTAGATGAGTGATCATACCATCGTGATTATCCAGGTCATGAAGATCTTTTCTGTACAGTTCTTCTGTGTATTCTTGCCACCTCTTCTTAATATCTTCTGCTTCTGTTAGGTCCATACCATTTCTGTCCTTTAATGAGCCCATCTTTGCATGAAGTGTTCCCTTGGTATCTAATTTTCTTGAAGAGATCTCTAGTCTTTCCCATTCTGTTCTTTTCCTCTATTTCTTTGCATTGATTGCTGAAGAAGGCTTTCTTATCTCTTCTTGCTGTTCTTTGGAATTCTACATTCAGAGGCTTATATTTTTCCTTTCTCCTTTGCTTTTCACTTCTATTCTTTTCACAGCTATTTGTAAGGCCTCCTCAGACAGCCATTTTACTTTTTTGCATTTCTTTTCCATGAGGATGGTCTTGATCCCTGTCTCCTGTACAACATTACAAACTTCATTCCATAGTTCATCAGGCACTCTGTCTATCAGATCTAGGCCCTTAAATCTATTTCTCACTTCCACTGTATAATCACAAGGGATTTGATTCAGGTCATACTTGAATGGTCTAGTGGTTTTCCTACTTTCTTCAATTTAAGTCTGAATTTGGTAATAAGTTCATGATCTGAGCCACAGTCAGCTCCTGGTCTTGTTTTTGTTGACTGTATAGAGCTTCTCCATCTTTGGCTGCAAAGAATATAATCAGTCTGATTTTGGTGTTGACCATCTGGTGATGTCCATGTGTAGAGTCTTCTGTTGTGTTGTACATCTCCTTACTATGACTTCATCTATCAGTACTCTCATGATCTGGTGAATCCACTACATCAATTTTGAAATATTTAGCCCCCATACCACACTGCCCCCCCCCAAAAAAAAACAAACAGAAAACTTGTCTAGCATAATAACCCATAGTTGCTATGTGCAAAATTAACCTTTAATAAACATTCTTTTAATGGTAAGGAAGAGAAAAGGATAAGAAGAAAGGAGAGATCAAATGAAGACTAAGTTGGAGGAGGAAAGGAGAGAAAAGGTGTTAATAATTTATTCATGACACTTGTTCAAAGCAGACTTTATGCAGGAAACTTTCAGGATAGTTGTAAGGGCCATTTTAATGAGGTTTTGCAGTCGGGGAGAGAGATTGGACTCAACTCTGAATACAACAAAGAAAAATGGGAATTCGGAATTCGTAGTCAAGGAGCTAGGAGTGGGGTGGGGACGTGCAGATAGAAAATTAATTAAGATGAAACATTGAGGGCAAAGGGAGGATTCTAGCAAAAGAGACTGTAAAGCATACTTGCCGAAGGCAGGCTAGGGCTCTCAACTCTCATCTAGGAGATGGTGGAGAATGAGAAATCTGCTCAAATTTCAAGGGTGAGAAGATATCCAGGGTAGGGCACTCTGCCTAAACTGACGTCGCAAGATTTCTGTTAAATTGGACAATAGAGAGATGAACACAGAAGTGTGAAAGTCATGACCTTGTTGCCAAAAAGCTCAGAAGAGGCTGATTAGGATTTGGTCAAGCAGAGAATCTTTATCACATGAAGAAAGGAAGGAATACAGATGTGATTTTGAAGCTTCTTTACAAATGGCATCCATGAGGTGTATAATCTTCCCATATGATTCTGGAAAAGGAAAAAAAAAAAAAACAGTCCAAATTAAGCAGTTTTAAATTTGAGAGTGTTTGTAGCACCATGATCTTGTGATTTTTGTTTTGCTAGCAAAAATTCCCAGTGAACTTGCACCTCCAAAACTGCAAAGCAGATTCAGCATGTCATTCTATGTACACAAAAGATCAGGAGACGTATTTAAGTAATTTTGAAGGTTAAAGATATTATAATTAATTTGTTATTTTAAGTGTCTTGAAAGGCATAAAAATTTGACTTGAAATTCTGGAAGCTGGAAAAGTTTTCATGCTGCTTTTGTTTTATTTGTGTTTTATTTATTTATTTATTATTAAAAACTTTTAATTACTTCTGTCAACACAAACACACTTGATTTCCAAAACTGAAAAATATCATAAGAGTTTCTTATTGGAGACTTATTTACCCTTAGAATATAGTTTATTTGTCTTAATATATGTATATACAAAAATAAAACATTTATCTCTAGTAGGAACTACATTTCCAGGATCCTTGACTTGTCTTTTATAATAGCTCAGACAATTTGGGAGCAGGGAGACATTATATTACTGATTCTTTGCCAAGTTTCCTGGAAGTATAGCATATTGAAGTCTTGGCCTCCATATTAAAAGTGGATTATATGTTACGTTCTTTCACTTAACTTTTAATTAACTCACCCATTAATTGGTAACTTATCAGTAGAATCGAACTAAACTCACAGTTGACATAAAATTTTGCTTTTCTCAAAGCCTGTGAAATCGGCCTAGCTAGTCTGAATATTTATGGAATACTAAAATATCCCTCTGGATCCTGATCCTATTTTTTTCTGATTCTTCAGTAGCTAATATATTTCTTTTGCATAGCACAAGAAGATTAATAACATATGTCCTGAATATTTTAAGTGCAGTAGTATCCAGTATGTTTTTGCATATATGTATTTCCTTTCTTGCATTTGTTTTAATAGCTCAGACAATTTGGGAGCAGGGAGACATTATATTACTGATTCTTTGCCAAGTTTCCTGGAAGTATAGCATATTGAAGTCTTGGCCTCCATATTAAAAGTGGATTATATGTTACGTTCTTTCACTTAACTTTTAATTAACTCACCCATTAATTGGTAACTTATCAGTAGAATCGAACTAAACTCACAGTTGACATAAAATTTTGCTTTTCTCAAAGCCTGTGAAATCGGCCTAGCTAGTCTGAATATTTATGGAATACTAAAATATCCCTCTGGATCCTGATCCTATTTTTTTCTGATTCTTCAGTAGCTAATATATTTCTTTTGCATAGCACAAGAAGATTAATAACATATGTCCTGAATATTTTAAGTGCAGTAGTATCCAGTATGTTTTTGCATATATGTATTTCCTTTCTTGCATTTGTTTTCAAGTGTTCTTCCTTTCCAATGCATGGAAATTGATATTTCTATCTGTGAAATATATGATAATCATATGGCACTGTGTTATTTTATCCATTGATCCCTAGTATAAGTGCTGTCAAAACTTAGCATAAAACAGTGAAATCTCTGCCTTGCTGGGACACAGATGGAAATGAATTTTTATTATAAGGGAACAGGAAGACAAACTTTGCTTTCAGTCTTGTATGACTATGTATAATATATGGAATTAGTAGGGAGTTTACCTCTATTATAAATGATAGTATGCTGAGTCACTCCCAGACTGGAAAGTGGGGATTTTTGTGCCTAAGTCTGTCTTGGTAAAATCTAATGACATAATCCAACGAAATTATGCTCTCATAAAGAGAGATTTCGGTTGCCTTCCAATCTAATGCATTTTATAAAATTTCAGAGATTTGTTTTAGCCAAATTTCAGGCTATTGACTTCTTAAAAGTAACTGTTCTTACTGTTTAATTTCTTAAAAGTTAACTGTTTAACTTCTTAAAAGTAACTGTTCTTAAAAGAACATGTTAAGACCATATTGTCTGCCTGGTTTGGCTTTGTGTTCACCCACCTTCTCCTGAAATAGTTTGAATAGTGTACTCACACACAAGCAAATAAACTAGGGAAGTGAAGAAATCTTTGATCATGTAATGCACATGGGTAGGTATCTTGATTTGAACTGTGTTTCCCCCAAACTTTATATGTTGAGGTCCTAACCTTCAGTAACTCAAAGTGTGACCTTATCTGGAGATGAGATCTTAACAGGGGTCATTAGAATGGGCCTCTTTTGGGGTCCTGGACCCAATTCCAACCCTGGAGAGGAGGAGTACTTCAAATTCTTTGGATACCAGCAAGATGTCCTACAACTCAACTCAGTTCTGACACTATGTGCTGGAGATACGGTCCAATCCCACAGGTTAAGGGTTCAGTCCTACAGACCTGTCCCCTCGGCCCCTACATCCAAAGTCAGTCCAAGTCTAGCTTGTCAGTGTGCTCTGACTCACTAGCTATACATGGGGGCTTCCACAAGCCCCTCCTGAGATTTCAGATGTTATGCCCAAATCCAGGCTGTTACCTGTACTTTTGAGCAGCTGCCTATAAATCAGAGTATCCACAATTTCCTCCTTCCTTCAGTTCAGTTTATTCACTCAGTCGTCTCCGACTTTTTGCGACCCCATGAATTGCAGCACGTCAGACTTCCCTGTCCATCACCAACTCTCGGATTTCACCCAACCTCATGTGCATCGAGTCGGCGATGCCATCCAGCCATCTCATCTTCTGTCGCCCCCTTCTCCTCCTACCCCCAATCCCTCCCAGCATCAGAGTCTTTTCCAATGAGTCAACTCTTTGTTTATGAGGTGGCCAAAGTATTGGAGTTTCAGCCTCATCATCAGTCCTTCCAAAGAACACCCAGGACTGATCTCCTTCAGAATGGACTGGTTGGATCTCCTTGCAGTCCAAGGGACTTTCAAGAGTCTTCTCCAACACCACACTTCAAAAGCATCAATTCTTCGGCAATCAGCTTTCTTCACAGTCTAACTCTCACATCCATACATGACCACTGGAAAAACCATAGCCTTAACTAGACAGACCTTTGTTGGCAAAGTAATGTCTCTGCTTTTCAATATGCTATCTAGGTTGGTCCAACTTTTCTTCCAAGGAGTAAGCATCTTTTAATTTCATGGCTGCAGTCACCATCTGCAGTGATTTTGGAGCCCCCCAAAATAAAGTCTGACACTGTTTCCACTGTTTCCCCATCTATTTCCCATAAAGTGATGGGACCAGATGCCATGATCTTTGTTTTCTGAATGTTTAACTTTAAGCCAACTTTTTTCACTCTCCTCTTTCACTTTCATCAAGAGGCTTTTTAGTTCCTCTTCACTTTCTGCCATAAGGGTGTTGTCATCTGCATATCTGGGGTTATTGATATTTCTCCCAGCAATCTTGATTCCAGCTTGTGTTTCTTCCAGTCCAGTGTTTCTCATGATGTACTCTGCATAGAAGTTAAATAAGCAGGGTGACAATATACAGCCTTGATGTACTCCTTTTCCTGTTTGGAGCCAGTCTGTTGTTCCTTGGGTTTGATTAATTTGCTAGAATAGTTCACAGAACTTGGAGAAGCATTTTACTTCTTAGATCACAGGTTTACTAGAAAGGATAATAACTCAGGAACAGCCAGGTGGAAGAGATGTTCAAGGCCAGGTATGGGGAAAGGGTTGAGGAATTGCCATGTCCTCTCCCGAGCACAGCACTCTCAAAATCTTCCTGTGTTCACCAGCATGGAAACCATTCTAAAGAGAGCAATTTCCAATTAACTATGGAAAAGCATAGCTATGTGTCCTGATCTCCTGATTTTTCCTGGGAAACCAGAAATCTAGAGTTCTTTTTTATTCACACTTCCCAATTAATGATTTTTATGTTATGGAATCTGAGGAAAACTTGCCTGTGATGTTGTTTTGGACTACTGTCCTCCAGTTTGCCACCTTATGCTACCCATACTTGAGACCCTCCTTCCCAGCACCCCTCAAATTCATGATTTCATCTCTTGTGTACTTCAAAAGTTTGTGGGATTAGTAATGCATGCATCAACTTCCTGAGAGTTTTGTCAGCTGATCCTTCAATCGGTGAAACCTTCTTGAACTTCTCTGGTGTGGCAGGTAATAAGAAGTTCATATAAGTACCCAAGCTTGTAATGAAAGTGAAGGAAGGGCTAAGGAGGTGGCAGCACTGCACCATCTAACGTGATCTCTACACTATTCTCATTGACTTCTTTTCATAAGAGGTTTTTGGAAATTTGCTTTATGAATGCCAAAGATTTGGTGTTAACAGACCCTTAAACTGTCATTAAGATATTTCAGGTTATAAAGGTTAGAAATATGAGAGGGGGAACAGCATGGAGATCATCAGAATACTAGGGAAATTGAATAATACTGTGACGTTATATGAATCGTGTATCAATCATTTGCAACTTGAAGGTCTTAATAGAACTTCAAGACATTCTTAAGCCACTGTCTACCACCAGAACATCTCTGCTATCCTCTATCTTTTGTTCTTCTCTTTGCAGTGGCCATCATGTAATGAAACATGCAGATTACTACTTATAAGCCTTTTTTTTGGATGTCACATTACACAGTATTTTTATAACATGGTGAAGTGAGCTCTGGAATATATATATATATATGCATGTATATATACACATATATATAAGAAATGACTTATATATGTGTGTTTGTGTATATATACAATATATATATTAAGGAAGTGACTTATATATGTGTGTTTATGTATATATACTATATATATATATTAACAAAGTGACTTGCACACATATAAACCTTAGTTATATTTATTATGAGTATATTCATCTTTTTAAAGGACATTTTTTAAGCTAATGTGTCCCCTATACCCTTTCATGTGTAATCAAATTGTATGAGGGAACTAGCTAGTTAATTAAATGGAGATTTAGTTGATGAGTTTCTTTGCTTTGTTCTTTTATCTTACCATTGAAGCCCTTTACATCCATCTTCTTTAGCTTAAGAACTTTTGGATGTAATCATGATTTATGACCTACAATGGAACAGTAGCCAGTATCTAAAAACATCTGCACTTGAGCCATCTGTTCATGCCTAAATACCAGATGCTATATATGTTGAAAATTTATATTTACTGAAATTGCCTTAATACTTGTACCTGCCTACTTACAACACTGCAGTTAACAAAAAAAACACAGAAATGTTCTTGAGTCATGGATGGATTAAATGAATTTTATTATCTCTCTCAGAACATTAAGCATAATGACCTGGCAGATAATAGCAGAATATAATGGAACTTTATCTAAGCACTTAAAGGTTGTGGCTGGTGAAAACAATTGGTTCTGTGATTAGGTAAATTTTTCCTCAACAGAAAGCAACAGAGAAGGTGCCCATTACCAGTAGCCATGGAACTGATGGAGCACCCTCATAAATATTTTCAACATGTTGACAGGCATTGTGTGGGAGAAGGAAAGAGTACTGTATTAGATGTACTGCAAATTCAAAAGGCATCTTTTTAAAAAAAAATCACTCTGCCAGCTCTTAATTGCAGCACTCTTAGTTATGGCACATGGAATCCAGTCCAGTATTCGACCGATGATCAAACCCAGGGCCCTTGTACTGAAAGAATGGAGTCTTAGCCACTGAATCTCTAGGAAAGTCCGCAAAAAACTCTTTATCACAGAAATGACAAGTATTCCTATAGGAAATAAAAAGAACTCTTTAAGCCCCCACCCCTCAACTTTTCCCACATGTATTATATTTTATCTAAGGATTCATTTTTGCCCTGTTTCCTGAATAACTGTCCTAAGCAATTGACTCCTATGGAGTTGATTTCAGCATTTATGTCTTATTTCTTAAATTTTAAATGTCTGCTTTGCCCTTGCACTTGAAAAGCTTCTACACAGATAATGAAACTGAGAGAGGAGAAGCAGGAACTATGGAAGAAAAGTATACTGGATAATGACTTCTTAGTTGGCATTGTACACAGAAAGATAACTAACCTTCCACATAAGAGAATTTGAATTTAAAAGATTCTCAGGAGAACTCTCTGTCAAAATAGATTATACTGAGCATCTGTCATTGTTGCCTGAAACTTGCAATTTATTTCTTTAGTTGGAGAGCTAGCTCCAATTAATCTTTAAATCCCTTAGAAAGAGACTGACTAATGAATATTACACCTTAGAATGTCTCTCTGAAAAGACTAGTGACCTTAATAATATGAGAAAGCAAATCTGTACTCAACATCAAAAAAAAAAAAAACAGAAAAATGTTATATGTAACTATATAACTATATATGTGTATGTGTTTTGCTGTTGTTGTTATACATTGGAGGAGGCAAAACTCATGTGTTCCAGCTTCATCTCCTGATTTTACATAAAGTTAAGCTGTATTACCTGAAGTATAGCTTAACCTTTGCAAGGTCGTGGTACAATAACCTCCAAACCAGGAACCAAGACACAGGCTGAACAGCACTCTTTCTTAACTCAGTTTACTGTATTGTGTGTGCATACACATGTGTTATTATGAGCAGTTACATACTAATATTTTTCCAAATAAATTCAGACTCAAGAACTTTTATTAAGTAGAACACAAGAGTAAGAGAAAATGTCCCAAAACATTTTAGAAATATTTCATTTTAAAAGAGCAGTAGCAAGAAATAAACTTGAAAAACCTTATGGACTATAGCAAAAGAGACACAGACGTATAGAACAGTCTTTTGGACTCTGTGGGAGAGGGAGAGGGTGGAATGATTTGGGAGAATGGCATTGAAACATGTATAATATCATATATGAAATGAATCACCAGTCCAGGTTCGATGCATGATATTGGATGCTTGGGGCTGGTGCACTGGGAGGACCCAGAGGGATGGTACAGGGAGGGAGGAGGGAGGGGGGTTCAGGATGGGGAACACGTGTATACCTGTGGCAGATTCATGTTGATGTATGGAAAAACCAATACAATATTGTAAAGTAATTAACCTCCAACTAAAATAAATAAATTTAAAAAATAATAAATAAAAATAAGAATGATAATAAATAAATCTGCTACTTTTATACATTGAACAGCATGCTCAAAAAGAGCCAGGGAAAACCACTACTCTATGCATTTTCCTCAACCATGGCACATTTTTTGACATCTTAACTTCCCCCAAGATATTTTACTTCTGGGTGGAGAGAGAACAAAACAGCAGATGACCAGGAAAATTATTTTTTTAGTCTTTCTTAAGCTGTGTGGCTGAGAAGAAAAAGTTCATATAATTGACTTTCATGTATCTAGGAAAATATTTTTTTCCCAAGTTGAAAGATTAATGAATAAAACAAAATACAAATTATTGTGGTTTTGTAATTTATTTTTCTACCTAATAAAATAACTACTACTGAGAGCATAAATGCACATTACTGTTTTATGTGGTTGTTTCTTTTAGGAAAACAAAAACTCCAGAAACCTACATTTTCAATCGATTTAGCTCAGTTCAGTCATTCAATCATGTCTGACTCTTTGCAACCCCATGGACTGCAGCACACCAGGCTTCCCTGTCCATCACCAACTACCAGAGGGTGTTCAAACTCACATCCATTGAGTCGGTGATACCATCCAAGCATCTCGTCCTCTGTCATGCCCTTCTCCTCCCACCCTCAGTCTTTCCCAGCATCATGGTCTTTTCAAATGAGTCAGTTCTTCACATCTGGTGGCTTCAGTATCAGTCCCTCCAATGAACACCCAGGACTGATCTCCTTTAGGATGAACTGGTCTGTTCTCCTTACAATCCCAGGGACTCTCAAGAGTCTTCCAGCACCACAGTTCAAAAGCATCAATTCTTCAGTGCTCAGTCTTCTTTATGGTCCAACTCTCACATCCATAAATGACCACTGGGAAAACCATAGCTTTCACTGTATTGACCTTTATAGGCAAAGTAAAGTCTCTGCTTTTCAATATGCTGTCTAAGTTGGTCATAACTTTCCATCCACAGAACAAGTGTCTATTGATTTTGTGGCTGCAGTCATTCACTGCAGTGATTTTTGGAACCCAAGAAAATAAAGTCTCTCACTGTTTCCATTATTTCTCCATCTATTTGCCATGAAGTGATGGGACTAGAGGCGATGATTTCAGTTTTCTGGATGTTGGGATTTAAGGCAATTTTTTCACTCTCCTCTTTCACTTTCATCAAGAGGCTTTTTAGTTCTTCTCTTTCTGCATTATGGGTTGTGTCACCTTCAT
Source organism: Madoqua kirkii (assembly GCA_006408675.1). Taxonomy (NCBI): domain Eukaryota; kingdom Metazoa; phylum Chordata; class Mammalia; order Artiodactyla; family Bovidae; genus Madoqua; species Madoqua kirkii. Next base: position 16,502 of record SJYC01140442.1, read on the forward strand.
TTCTGAGGTTATTAGTATTTCTCCTGGCAATTTTGATTCCAGCTTGTGCTTCATCCAGCCCAGCATTTCTCATGATGTACTCTGCATAGAAGTTAAATAAAGAGGGTGACAATATACAGCCTTTATGTTCTCCTTTCCCAATTTGGAACCAGTTCATTTTTCCCTGTCCAGTTCTAGCTGTTACTTCTTGACCTGGATATAGATTTTTCAGGAGGCAGGTAAGGTGGCCTGGCATCCCCATCTCTTGTGGAATTTGCCACAGTTTGTTGTGATCCACACAGTCAAAGGCTTTGGAATAGTCAATGAAACACAAATAGATTTTCACTTGACGTATATTGCTTTTCCTATGATCCAAAGGATGTTGTCAATTTGAATTCTGATTCTTCTGTACTTCTTGACCTGGATATAGATTTTTCAGGAGGCAGGTAAGGTGGCCTGGCATCCCCATCTCTTGTGGAATTTGCCACAGTTTGTTGTGATCCACACAGTCAAAGGCTTTGGAATAGTCAATGAAACACAAATAGATTTTCACTTGACGTATATTGCTTTTCCTATGATCCAAAGGATGTTGTCAATTTGAATTCTGATTCTTCTGACTTTTCTAAATCCAACTTGAACATCTGGAAGTTCATGGTTGACTTACTGTTAAAGCCGAACTTGGAGAATTTTGAGCATTACTTTGTTAGCATGTGAGTTGAGTGCAATTGTGAGATACTCTGAAAATTTTTTGTCATTGACTTTCTTTGGGATTGGAATGAAAATTGACCATTTCCGTCCTGTGGCCACTGCTGAGCTTTCTCAGTTTGCTGGCATATTGAGTGCAGCACTTTCACAGCATCATCTTTTCAGTTCAGTTGAGTCACTCAGTCATGTCCGACTCTTTGCAACCCCCATGAATCACAGGCCTCCCTGTTCATCACCAACTCCCGGCATTTACTCAAACTCATGTTTATCGAGTAGGTGATGCCATCTAGCTATCTCATTCTCTGTTATCCCCTTATCCTCCTGCCTCCAGTCCCTCCCAGCATCAGGATGTTTTCCAATGAATCAACTCTTTGCATCAGGTATCCAAAGTATTGGAGTTTCAGCTTCAACATCAGTCCTTCCAAAGAAATCCCATGGCTGATCTCCTTCAGAATGAACTGGTTGGATCTCCTTGCAGTCCAAGGGACTTTCAAGAGTCTTCTCCAACACAACACTTCAAAAGCATCAAGTCTTCGGTGCTCAGCCTTCTTCACAGTCCAATTCTCACATCCATACATGACCACAGGAAAAACCATAACCTTGACTCGATGGACCTTTGTTGGCAAAGTAATGTCTCTGCTTTTTAATATGCTATCTAGGTTGGCAATAACTTTCCTTAAAAAAGTAAACGTCTTTTAATTTCACGGCTGCAGTCACCGGTGATCTGCAGTGATTTGGAGACTCCCAAAATAAAGTCTGACACTGTTTCCACTGTTTCCCCATTTATTTCCAATGATGTGATGAGACCAGATGCCATGATCTTAGTTTTCTGAATGTTGAGCTTTAAGCTAACTTTTTCACTCTCTCACTTTCATCAAGGGGCTTTTTAGTTCCTCTTCACTTTCTGCCATAATGGTGGTGTCATCTGCATATCTGAGGTTATTGATATTTCTCCTGGCAATCTTGATTCCAGCCTGTGTTTCTTCCAGCCTAGTATTTCTTATGATGTACTCTACATATAAGTTAAATAAGCAAGGTGACAATATACAGTATTGATGTACTCCTTTTCCTATTTGGAACCAGTCTGTTGTTCCTCGTCCAGTTCTAACTGTTGCTTCCTGACCTGCATACAGATTTCTCAAGAGGCAGGTTAGGTGGTCTGGTATTCCCATCTCTTTCAGAATTTTTCAGTTTATTGTGATCCACTCGGTCAAAGGCTTTGGCATAGTCAATAAAGCAGAAATAGATGTTTTCCTGGAACTCTCTTGCTTTTTCAATGATCCAGTAGATACTGGCGATTTGATCTCTGGTTCCTCTGGCATTTCCAAAGGCAGCTTGAACATCTGTAAGTTCATGGTTCACATATTGCTGAAACCTGGCTTGGAGAATTTTGATCATCTTTTAGGATTCAAAATAACTCAGCTGGAATCCATCATCTCCACTCGATTTGTTCCCAAGGCCACCTGACTTTGCAATGCAGGATGTCTGGCTCCAGGTGAGTGATCACACCATTGTAGCTATCCGGTCATTAAGACCTTTCTGTATATTTCTTCTGCATATGCTTGCCACCTCTTCTTGATATCTTCTGCTTCTGTTAGGTCCATACCATAACCCCGTGATATCTCAAAGTTTCTTTAAGAGCTCTAACATATTTTCCATGCTATTATTTCCTATATTTTTTTGCACTGATCGGTTAGGAAGTCTTTCTTTCTGGCTCCAGGTGAGTGATCACACCATTGTAGCTATCCGGTCATTAAGACCTTTCTGTATATTTCTTCTGCATATGCTTGCCACCTCTTCTTGATATCTTCTGCTTCTGTTAGGTCCATACCATAACCCCGTGATATCTCAAAGTTTCTTTAAGAGCTCTAACATATTTTCCATGCTATTATTTCCTATATTTTTTTGCACTGATCGGTTAGGAAGTCTTTCTTGTTTCTCTTTGCTATTCCTTGGAAGTCTACATTCAGATGGGAATGTATTTTTCCTTTACTCCTTTGCCTTTAGCTTCTCTTCTTTTCTCAGCTATTTGTAAGGCCTCCTCAAACAACCATTTTGCCATTTTACATTTATTTTTATTGGGGATGGTTTTGATCACCACCTCCAGTACAATGTTATAAACCTCTGTCCATAGTTCTTCAGGCACTCTGTCTATCAGGTCTAATCCCTTGAATCTTTGTCACTTCCACTGTATAATGGTAAGGGATTTGATTTAGGTCACACCTGAATGGTCTAGCGGTTTTCCCTACTTTCTTCAATGTAAGTTTGAATTTGGCAATATTGAGTTCATGATCTGAACCACAGTCAGCTCCTGGTCTTGTTTTTGCTGAATGTATAGAACTTCTCCATCTTCAGTTGCAAAGAATATAATCAATCTGATCTCGGTATTGACCATCTGGTGATGTCCATGAGTACAGTCATCTCTTGTGTTGTTGTAAAAGGGTGTTCACTATGACCAGTGCATTCTCTTGGTAAAACTCTGTTAACTTTTGCCCTATTTCATTTTGTACTCCAGTGAAACTTGTCTGTTACTTCCTATTTATGCATTCAAATCCTCTATGATGAAAAGGACATCTTATTTTAGTGTTAGTTCTAGAAGATCATGATAGAACCAGTTAACTTCAGTTTCTTCTGCCTTAGTTGTTGGGGACATAATCTTGGATTACTTTGATATTGAATGGTTTGCCTTGGAAATGAACAGAGATCATTCTGTCATTTTTGAGATTGCATCCAAATACTGCAATTCAGACTCTCAGACTCTTTTGTTGACTAATGAGGGCTATTCCATTTCTAAGGGATTCTTATTCATAGTCATAGATATAATGGTCATCTGAATTCAAAATGCCTATTCCAGTCCATTTTAGTTCCCTGGTTTCAAAAATATTGATGTTTATTCTTGCCATCTCCTGTTTGACCACTTCCAATTTACCTTGATTCATGGACCTAACATTCCAGGTTTCTATGCAATATTGTTCTTAACAATATCAAACATTACTTCCATCAGCAAGTTTGTTTCTCAGTGGTATTACAATAAATTTCCTTTCAGTCATTAACACATAAAGTGGAACTCTTAGCAATAATTCTGTCTTTTAGCTGTCTCTACTGTCACTGTGATAGCAGCTGAACTTAACACACCATTTGTTTTCAGGAAAATGATGTCTTCTGTGCAGCAGACTGACTCAAACTGTGCTTTCTTGCAGTTCTAATGTGTTTGCCTTTGTACAGAAATCTCCATTAGTGCACTTGCTTTCAGTATTTTCAAGTGTCAGGTTTTAGACATTTATAAATTGACCAAAACTAAAAACATTTCATCACGTAGAGTAGGACACAGATAAAGAACATAGAAACTTGACTTTAAAATACTGTATTGTAACATCAGACACATGGTGCTGATATTTATATATCAAGACAGCACATCTCTGAGATGTTTTGAGGGAAATGACATTTACAGGGTGAAAGAAATTTTATTCACATCAAAGAATATGTTACTTCAGATGTCAAAGCCTGTAGGGCATTGTCATCAACTATTAAGTATCAGTAACCCCGCTGAGATATTATGCTGAGAAATGAGATATCCTCTTTGGTGATTTGCACAAGATTTAATGGGGCTTTCCAGGTGGCACTAATGGTAAACAACCTGCCTACCAGTGCAGGAGACATAAGAGACTTAGGTTCAATCCTAGGTCGGAAAGATCCCCTGGAGGAGGTCATGGCAAACCAGTCCCGTATTCCTGCCTGGAGAATCCCACTGACAGAGGACCCTGGAGGGCTAGACCAGGGTCGCAGAGTTGGACACGGTGGAAGCAACTTGGCATGGACTCACAAGATATAAATTTGTCTTTGGTAAGGACATCAGTTCCTGAGAGGGCACAAATGTTCAGGCACAAACGCATTGATAGTCACCCCAGTACACAGGCATGGATGCTTCCATGAGAACTTGTTTTCTGTTTGTCCTGGTAAGGTTAATGTAGGCAGTCTATTAATGTGTCTTAAAATTCAATCAGAATTTTCTAAGCAAATCCTGAAAAGTTTATCTGCTGTGACTTCATAGTAACAGTGAAATGAAGGGTTGTTTTTTTCTTTCTTTCTTTCTTTTTCTTTTTAAATTCAGAGAGTTAATCTGATTGAAAGAGAAAGAGGAGTGGTACTCACATACTAAAGTATTTATGTCAATGAGTCATAATGACAGCATCTTTGCAACAACCCTCTTAAGTCATTGTTTCCATTTTTACAGTTTTAAAATATCTAGGAGAAGGCAACCTTACTACCTTTGCAGTCCAAAACCAGAATGTATCTAGAACAACCATCATCTTCTTGAGATTTTGGAGTTGACCGTCTAACAACAGATTATCCCCTTTAACCATTTGAAGATTATAAAAGAACTAATTAAACTATGTGTCTTGAGATTTATGGTTCTATTTTCTTTCTAAATGTTATTATTGGTCTCTCTATAGCACATATTGACCAGATATCACAAACTGGTAGGCAAATGCTTGAATTCAGCCCTCACAAATTTTTGACTTCATCTCCAATAAATTCTTTAAAATAAGTTATTTTCAACTTAATATTCTTTCATCATTAACCTAGTTCCTTTAAAGCTAGAGAAGTCTCATATAGTAAAATGTTTACCAGCCAAGCCACAAGGAAAGCCCGCCTACTGTAGCAGTAAGTTAAAAATATAAGCTTGGTGTGAGCAGGTTTACGTTCAAATTCAGACTCTGGTTCTGAATCTGAGGGTTGTTTGTGATGTACTTACCACTTGGTTTCCTTATAAAAATGAGTATAATGATAATTCTAGCTTATATATTTGAAGAAATTCAAATGTAAAAGATCAGTAAAATGCTCTGCACAGCACACTCACAACTCAACCAGTAATTGTAATGTTGATAGTAATAGATACTCTAAAAAAACCTCTAAAGGGTTTAATAAGTACCATTTGTTATTCTTTACACTTCATTTATATAGCTATTATATTCTATGATTTTATGAGGCTGGTGTTGTTATCATCTCCAAAGTGCAGATTAAAATCTAAAGTACAGGTCCGTTAGGTCACTGTTGAAGGCCACATAGCTAATATACATTAGAACTGGAATTGTAACTAATTCTATAGAATTTTAACCAGTTTATAGAGCTTTAGCTCTTCACTATTATATTACATGCCTCTCCACTCTTGTGCCTACTCCTAAACTACTTTTATTTTCTCTATTACTAACTAGAAGCAACAGAATCTGTGAAAATGCTAGAAGTTGTCATTATAATCCCTGTTTAAAAAGGTTAAAATCTAGTGGCAAGACAGATGATAAACAGAAAACAGTGGAAACAGAATGAAATATGAGAATGGGTTTGACTATTAACAGCTACAAAATGAAACTTATCAATATTTTTGAATATTGCAGAAAGTATGCATTCCAACCAAGAATTTATCCATAAAAAGCAATGAAATATTATATAGAAGTGTTTCAAAGTACAGTGATGACAAAAAATGAAGTTACTTTCTTATACCTTATCAAATTAGATCAGCAAAAAAGCCACTTACATATACATTATACTTTTACTCCTGACTAAAAGCTCTATGATGAGGAAAGTAAGATTTAAAAGATTCAGTATCACACCCATGGTCAAACAGGTTTCAAGTCATTAAGTTAGAAACTGAGATAGAGAGCTATTTCAACAGCCTCAGTGACAAAATTGAGACCTTGAATTAAGTCATCCTTGGAGAGACAAATGGAAAGAAAAAATGCCCACCCCCACAAAAAAAAACCACTTCAAGAAAGTTTATAGTATATGTTGTGTGAATTTGGGAGCTGGGTCACATGACCCTTCACAGTGGTCTTAGATACTTTCATGGCACCTAGGATTTAGAACCATTAATTTGAAACTACTGCAAATATGGCTGCTCACAACTATGAGAGAAGTATTCAAAAATAAATACACAATTTGTTTTCTAGAGGTTTGGGGCTTTAGACTGCAAAGAAAGGCCTATTTCTTAGTAACCAGTTGGAAAGAATGTAGTATGGACACTACTTATGACAAGGATGAGCATACTTTTCCAACTGGTGTAAACATATCTTTAAAAAAAAGCAGCTAATCTAAGACACTTGGATGAATTTCTTGAAGTTGAAAGGAACTTAGAGATCCGTCTCATCTTTGCTTACTTAAGGAAACCAAAGCATACATATGACACACACTTGTTCAAGTTCCCTGGGGTGATCTTATCTTTAATTAATGAAAGACTCAAGGCTAGGAATAAGGTCTTTTCTTCATCACATATTGTGCTGCCTTTGTGATTTGATCTACAGTACTCCATCTTACAAAATTGCTTCAAAGCTTGGGGGACTTCCCTGGTGGCTCAGACGGAAAGCGGCTGTCTACAATGAGGGAGACCTGAGTTTGATCCCTGGGTTGGGAATATTCCCTAGAGAAGGAAATGGCAAACCACTCCAGTACTCTTGCCTGGAAAATTCTATGGACGGAAGAGCTTGGTGCAGGCTACTGTCCATGAGGTCGCAAAGAGTCGGGCACGACTGAGCGACTTCACTTTCAATGTTTAGACAGTCTTCTTTTTCCATCTGGACTACTTAACATATAGGATTGATTCAGCACTCTGAATGTGTAAGAATATGATGCCCTTATAATTAACACCTTAAAGCTAAGCAGTGATTATTTGGGCATTTGATATAAATCCAAAAGCAGCAGTTGTAGGAATTTCTTACTGTAACTCAGAAGGTCATGAAGGAACAGTGACTGAGGGAAAATGAATTTTTAGCATAGGTTTCACTGCTTACCTGCTGGGTCACCTATGGAAATAAGGCCCTAGACTGTTGATTCCTTATTTGCCAGAAAAATGGATGTACAAGAATGGTAGTATGTGTTTCTTTACTTTATCCTGTGATTGAAACTCTGTGGGTCATTAAAACTCATGGTTATTTTGGTAATGGTGCTTATCAATGTACAATTCAACAATGTGTGTACAATTCAACAATGTGGCAAAGTATTTGAGCATATAATGTGATGTGTATGTTTGTCTTCATTTTATTTACATTGTTCATTGTCTTAATTATTGAAATCTTAATTATTTCAGACTCACAGTTGGTATCATTAGCAGACAAGTGAAAATTTACACTTGAGCTTACTGATATCAAGATCTCTATATTTAACATGAGATAGATTGACCAGGTTGGAACTTTGTCCTTTTCTGAACCAAATGTCTCACTTTAAGATTTTTCCCTTTTCCTGTCACTTCTGTTTTTCCTTTTCTTGCCTTATCTCCATGAAAACAGAATTAAGGATGTTTTTCGGTTGGCTGGTAGTCACCTTCAAGCATTTCCTCTTTATTTACAACAGTAAATATCTAAAATGAAGCACAATAGTATTAATTATCATCATAAAGTCACTTAGCACTAGAGAGACTGATTCGTATCATAAGAACTAAAATGATAATTTAGTTGTTCCTAAATCCTAGCTTGCCCAGGGCAGTTCTAATTTGTGCATTTTGTTCCAGCATAATTATTTATAGTTCTCAATTTTATTCTTATGGTTTGGAAAATAATTTATAAGCTTTCTCTAAATGTATGTAATTTAGCAAGGGACCAGAGGAGACCTCTATTGATGATGCTAAAATACTCAGAGAATTGTGACAACCTGGTTCACAATGATTTTTCTCTCCTTATTTAAGTGCTTCAAAATGGCCTCATTTGAGTTTCCAGGACTCTGTCGTCCACCTTCCTTATCCACAGCAAAACAAAACAAAACAAACAAAAAAATAATTTGCCTAGTTTTTACCAAAAACATTATTAAAAAATAAATTTGATATAATTTTAGAGGAGCTTACAGAAGACAATCAATAGCTAATTAGTGTTATTATGAAAGTGAAAGAAAGTGAAGTCATGCAGTCCTGTCTGACTCTGTGATCCCATAGACTGTAGGCTACAGGCTTCTCCATCCATGGGATTCCCCAGGCAAGAGTACCTGAGTGGGTTGCCATTTCCTTCTCCAAGGGATCTTCCCGACCCAGGGATTGAACCCTGGTCTCACACATGGCAAGCAGATGCTTTACCCTCTGAGCCAGCAGGGAAGCCCTCTATTCTACTTAGATGAATAACTGTTCAGTCGCTCAGTCGTGTTCCACTCTTTGTGACCCCATGTACTCCAGACATGCCAGGCCTCCCTGTCCATCACCAACTCCCAGAGTATTGCCAAACTCATGTCCATTGAGTTAGTGATGCCATCCAACCATCTCATCCTCTGTCATCCCTTTTTCCTGCCTTCAATCTTTCTCAGCATCAGGGTCTTTTCCAATAAGTCAGTTATTCCCATGAGGTGGCCAAAGTATTGGAGTTTCAGCTTCAACATCAGTTCTTCCATGAACACCCAGGACTGATCTTTAGGATGCACTGGTTGGATATCCTTGCAGTCCAAGGAATTCTCAAGAGTCTTCTCCAACACCGAGGTTCAAAAGGATCAGTTCTGCACTCGGCTTTCTTTATAGTCCAACACTCACATCCATACATGACTATTGGAAAAATCATAGCTTTGACTAGACGGACCTTTGTTGGCAAACTAATGTCTCTGCCTTTTAATATGCTGTCTATGTTTGTCATAACTTTTGTTCCAAGGAGTAAGTGTCTTTTAATTTCGTGGCTGCTGATACCATCTGCAGTGATTTTGGAGCCCAAGAAAATAGTCTCTAACTGTTTCTATTGCTTCCCCATCTATTTCCCATGAAGTGATGGGACCAGATGCCATGATCTTAGTTTTCTGAATGGTGAGGTTGTTTCTTTTTTTCTTTTTTAAATTAATTTATTTTATTTTAATTGGAGGCTAATTACAAAGCCAACTTTTCACTCTCCTTTTTGACTTTCATCAAGAGGCTCTTTAGTTCTTTGCTTTCTGCCATAAGGTTGGTGTCACATACATATCTGAGGTTATTGATATTTCTCCCATCAATCTTGATTCCAGCTTATGCTTCATCTAGCCTGGCATTTCACATGATGTACTCTGCATAGAAGTTAAATAAGCAGATGACAATATGCAGCCTTGAAGTACTCCTTTCTCAATTTGGAATCAGTTTGTTTTTCCATGTCCAGTTCTACTTGTTGCTTCTTGACCGGCATACAGACTTCTCAGGAGGCATTTCAGGTGGTCTGGTATTCCCATGTCTTGAAGATTTTCCACAGTTTCTTGTGATCCACCAGTAGAAGGCTTTGGCATAATCAATAAAGCAGAGTAGATGTTTTTCCCGGAGCTCTCTTGCTTTTTTGATGATCCAACAGATGTTGGCAACTTGATCTCTCATTCCTCTGCATTTTCTATATCCAGCTTGATTATCTGGAAGTTCACGGTTCATGTACTATTGAAGCCTGTCTTGGAGAATTTTGAACATTACTTTACTAGCGTGTGAGATGAGTGCAACTGTGTGGTAGCTTGAGCATTCTGGAAGAAACACAAGATGGAATCAAGATTGCCGGGAGAAATATCAATAACCTCAGATATGCAGATGACACCACCCTTATGGCAGAAAGTGAAGAGGAACTCAAAAGCCTTTTGATGAAAGTAAAAGAGGAGAGTGAAAAACTTGGCTTAAAGCTTGACATTCAAAAAACAAAGATCATGGCATCCAGTCCCATAACTTCCTGGGAAATAGATGGGGAAACAGTGGAAACAGGGTCAGATTTTATTTTGGGGGGCTCCAAAATCACTGCAAATGGTGACTGCAGCCATGAAATTAAAAGACGTTTACTCCTTGGATGAAAAGTTCTGCATATTCAAAAGCAGAGACATTACTTTGCCGACTAAGGTCCATCTAGTCAAAGCTACGGTTTTTCCAGTAGTCATGTATGGATGTGAGAGTTGGACTGTGAAGAAGGCTGAGCACTGAAGAAGTGATGCTTTTGAAGTATGGTGTTGGAGAAGACTCTTGAGAGTCCCTTGGACTACAGGGAGATCCAACCGGTCCATTCTGAAGATCAGCCCTGGGATTTCTTGGGAAGGAATGTTGCTGAAGTTGAAACTCCAGTCCTTTGGCCACCTCATGTGAAGACCTGACTCATTGGAAAAGACTGGGGACGAGAGAGGATGAGATGGCTGGATGGCATCACTGACTCGATGGAAGTGAGTCTGAGTGAACTCTGGGAGTTGGTGATGGACAGGGAGGCCTGGCGTGCTGCGATTCATGGGGTCACAAAGAGTCATACACGACTGAGCGACTGAACTCAACTGAACTCGAGCATTCTTTGGCGTTTCCTTTCTTTGGATTGGGGATGAAAACTGACCTTTTCTAGTCCTGTAGCCACTGCAGTGTTTTCCTAATTTGCTGGCATATTGAGTGCAACACTTTCACAGCATCATTTTTCAGGATTTGAAAGAGCTCAACTGGAATTCTGTCACCTCTACTAGCTCTGTTCATATGCTTCCTAAAGCCCATTTGAGTTTGCATTCCAGGATGTCTGGCTCTAGGTGAGTGATCACACCATCGTGATTATATGGGTCACAAAGATCTTTTATGTTTAGTTCTTCTGCGTAGTCTGTTCTCTTGAAAGTGAAAGTGAAGTTGCTCAGTCGTGCCCAACTCTTTGCGACCCATGGACTATAGCCCACCAGACTCCTCCATCCATGGGATTCTCCAGGCAAGAATACTGGAGTGGGTTGCCATTTCCTTCTCCAGAGGATCTTCCTGACTCAGGGATCAAACCCAGGTCTCCTGCATTGCAGGCAGACACTTTAACCTCTGAGCCACCAGGGAAGATTAGTATCTCTACTTTTCTTACAGATCTCTAGTTTTCCTCATCCTTTTGTTTTCCTTTATTTCTGTGCATTGATCACTGAGGAAGGTTTTCATATCTCTCCTTACTATTCTTTGGACCTTTGCATTCAGATGAGTATATTTTTCCTTTTCCCCTTTGCCATTGGCTTCTCTCTTTCCTCAGCTATTTGTAAGGCCTCTTCAGACAACCAGTTTGCCTTTTTGCATTTCTTTTTCATGGGGATGGTCTCTATCACTGCCTCCTATACAATATCATGAAGCTCTATCCATAGTTCTTCAGGCACTCTTTCTATCAGATCTAATCCATTGAATCAATTTGTCACTTCTACTGTATAATTGTAAGGAATCCGATTTAGGTCACACCTGAATGTCCTTCACAAAAAAATGTGGAAAATTCTGAAAGAGATGGGCACACCAGATCACCTGACCTGCCTCTTGAGAAACCTGTATGCAGGTCAAGAAGCAACAGTTAGAACTGGACATGGAACAACAGACTGGTTTCAAATAGGAAAAGGAGTACATCAAGACTGTATATTGTCACCCTACTTATTTAACTTATATGTGGAGTACATCAAGAGAAACACTGGGCTGGAGGAAGCACAAGCTGAAATCAAGATTGCCAGGAGAAATATCAATAACCTCAGATATACAGATGACACCAACTTTATGGCAGAAAGTTAAGAACTACTAAAGAGCCTCTTGATGAAAGCGAAAGAGGAGAGTGGAAAAGTTGGCTTAAAGCTCAACATTCAGAAAACGAAGACCATGGCATTTGGTCTCATCACTTCATGGCAAATAGATGGAGAAACAGTGGAAACAGTGTCTGCAGATGGTGATTGCAGCCATGAAATTAAAAGACACTTATGCCTTGGAACAAATGTTATGACCAACATAGACAGCATATTAAGAAGCAGAGACATTACTTTGCCAACAAATGTCCGTCTAGTCAAGGCTATGGCTTTTCCAGTGGTCATGTATGGATGTGAAAGTTGGACTATAAAGAAATCTGAGTGCCAAAGAATTGATGCTTTTGAAGTGTGCTGTTGGAGAAGACTCTTGAGAGTCCCTTGGACTGCAAGGAGATCCAACCAGTCCATCCTAAAGGAGATCAGTCCTGGGTGTTTATTGGGAGGACTGATGCTGAGGCTGAAATTCCAATACTTTGGCCACCTGATGTGAAGAGCTAACTGATTTGAAAAGACTCTTATGCTGGGAAAGATGGAGGGGAGGAGGAGAAGGGGACGACAGAGGATGAGATTGTGAGAGTTGGACTGTGAAGAAGGCTGAGCACTGAAGAAGTGATGCTTTTGAAGTATGGTGTTGGAGAAGACTCTTGAGAGTCCCTTGGACTACAGGGAGATCCAACCGGTCCATTCTGAAGATCAGCCCTGGGATTTCTTGGGAAGGAATGTTGCTGAAGTTGAAACTCCAGTCCTTTGGCCACCTCATGTGAAGACCTGACTCATTGGAAAAGACTGGGGACGAGAGAGGATGAGATGGCTGGATGGCATCACTGACTCGATGGAAGTGAGTCTGAGTGAACTCTGGGAGTTGGTGATGGACAGGGAGGCCTGGCGTGCTGCGATTCATGGGGTCACAAAGAGTCATACACGACTGAGCGACTGAACTCAACTGAACTCGAGCATTCTTTGGCGTTTCCTTTCTTTGGATTGGGGATGAAAACTGACCTTTTCTAGTCCTGTAGCCACTGCAGTGTTTTCCTAATTTGCTGGCATATTGAGTGCAACACTTTCACAGCATCATTTTTCAGGATTTGAAAGAGCTCAACTGGAATTCTGTCACCTCTACTAGCTCTGTTCATATGCTTCCTAAAGCCCATTTGAGTTTGCATTCCAGGATGTCTGGCTCTAGGTGAGTGATCACACCATCGTGATTATATGGGTCACAAAGATCTTTTATGTTTAGTTCTTCTGCGTAGTCTGTTCTCTTGAAAGTGAAAGTGAAGTTGCTCAGTCGTGCCCAACTCTTTGCGACCCATGGACTATAGCCCACCAGGCTCCTCCATCCATGGGATTCTCCAGGCAAGAATACTGGAGTGGGTTGCCATTTCCTTCTCCAGAGGATCTTCCTGACTCAGGGATCAAACCCAGGTCTCCTGCATTGCAGGCAGACACTTTAACCTCTGAGCCACCAGGGAAGATTAGTATCTCTACTTTTCTTACAGATCTCTAGTTTTCCTCATCCTTTTGTTTTCCTTTATTTCTGTGCATTGATCACTGAGGAAGGTTTTCATATCTCTCCTTACTATTCTTTGGACCTTTGCATTCAGATGAGTATATTTTTCCTTTTCCCCTTTGCCATTGGCTTCTCTCTTTCCTCAGCTATTTGTAAGGCCTCTTCAGACAACCAGTTTGCCTTTTTGCATTTCTTTTTCATGGGGATGGTCTCTATCACTGCCTCCTATACAATATCATGAAGCTCTATCCATAGTTCTTCAGGCACTCTTTCTATCAGATCTAATCCATTGAATCAATTTGTCACTTCTACTGTATAATTGTAAGGAATCCGATTTAGGTCACACCTGAATGTCCTTCACAAAAAAATGTGGAAAATTCTGAAAGAGATGGGCACACCAGATCACCTGACCTGCCTCTTGAGAAACCTGTATGCAGGTCAAGAAGCAACAGTTAGAACTGGACATGGAACAACAGACTGGTTTCAAATAGGAAAAGGAGTACATCAAGACTGTATATTGTCACCCTACTTATTTAACTTATATGTGGAGTACATCAAGAGAAACACTGGGCTGGAGGAAGCACAAGCTGAAATCAAGATTGCCAGGAGAAATATCAATAACCTCAGATATACAGATGACACCAACTTTATGGCAGAAAGTTAAGAACTACTAAAGAGCCTCTTGATGAAAGCGAAAGAGGAGAGTGGAAAAGTTGGCTTAAAGCTCAACATTCAGAAAACGAAGACCATGGCATTTGGTCTCATCACTTCATGGCAAATAGATGGAGAAACAGTGGAAACAGTGTCTGCAGATGGTGATTGCAGCCATGAAATTAAAAGACACTTATGCCTTGGAACAAATGTTATGACCAACATAGACAGCATATTAAGAAGCAGAGACATTACTTTGCCAACAAATGTCCGTCTAGTCAAGGCTATGGCTTTTCCAGTGGTCATGTATGGATGTGAAAGTTGGACTATAAAGAAATCTGAGTGCCAAAGAATTGATGCTTTTGAAGTGTGCTGTTGGAGAAGACTCTTGAGAGTCCCTTGGACTGCAAGGAGATCCAACCAGTCCATCCTAAAGGAGATCAGTCCTGGGTGTTTATTGGGAGGACTGATGCTGAGGCTGAAATTCCAATACTTTGGCCACCTGATGTGAAGAGCTAACTGATTTGAAAAGACTCTTATGCTGGGAAAGATGGAGGGGAGGAGGAGAAGGGGACGACAGAGGATGAGATGGTTGGATGGCATCACCAACTCAATGAACATAGGTTTGGGTGGACTCTGGGAGTTGGTGATGGACAAGGAGGCCTGGCGTGCTGAAGTTCATGGGGTCACAAACAGATGGCATGACTGAGTGACTGAACTGAACTGACTGAATGGCTTAGTGGTTTTCCTACTTTCATCAATTAAGTCTGAATTTGGCAATATGGAGTTCATGATCTGATCCACAGTCAGCTCTGCATCTCATTTTTGATGACCATATAGAACTTATCCATCTTCTGCTGCAAACAATACAATCGATATGATTTTGATAGTGATCATCTGGTATGGTCATGTGCAGAGTCATCTATTGTGTCATTGGAAGAAGATGTTTGCTATGACCATTGCATTCTCTTGGCAAAACTCTGTTAGCCATTTCCCTGTTTCATTTTGTACTCCAAGGCCAACCTTGCTTGTTATTCCTGGTTTCTCTTGCTTTCCTACTTTTGCATTTGAGTCTTCTATAATGAAAAGTACATCTGTTTTTATTGTTGCTAGTTCTAGAAGATCTTGTAGGTCATCATAGAACTGTTCAACTTCAGTTTCTTTGCCATTACTGATTGGGGAATAGACTTCGATTACTCTGATACTGAGTGGTTTGCCTTAAAAACAAATAGAGATCATTATGTCATTTTTGAGATTGACCCAAGTACTGCATTTCAGACTGCTGTTGACTATGAAGGTTATTCCACTCAAGCATTAAACAGAATACATTTCTTCTAAAGGATTCTTTCCCACAGTCATGGATATAATCATCATCTGAATTCAATTTGCCTATTTAAGTCCATTTTGGTTTACTGGTGCCTAAAATGTCAGTGTTCACTCTTGCCATCTCCTGTTTGATCACTTCCAGATTCATGGGCCTAACATTCCAGGTTCCTATGCAATATTGTTCTTTACAGCATCAAACTTTTTCGATCACCAGTTATATCCACAACTAGGTGTTGTTTTTGCTTTGACTCCATCTCTTCATTCTTTCTGGAGTTATTTCTCCACTCTTCTCCAGTAACATATTGGGCACCTAACGACCTGGGGAGTTCTTCTTTCAGTGTCATATATTTTTGCCTCTTTATACTGTTCATGGAGTTCTTGAAGCAAGAGTATTGAAGTGGTTTGCTATTCCCTTCTCAAGTGGACCACGTTTTTTCAGAACTCTCCATCGTGACCCACCCGTCTTGGGTGGCTCTGCACAGCATGGCTAATAGTTTCATTTAGTTAAACAGCACTGTGGTCCATGTGTTTGGTTAATTTTCTGTGATTGTAGTTTTCGTTCTGTCTACCCTCTGATAAATAAGGTAAGAGGCTATGCAAGCTTCTTTATGGGAGAGACTGACTGAGAGGGAAACTGGGTCTTGTTCTGATGGGCACTGCCCTTCTTTGGAATAAAAAATGATGTTTTCCCATCCTGTGGCAACTGCTGAGTTTTCCAAATTTGCTGGCATATCAAGTACAACACTTTAACACCAGCATTTTCTAGGATTTTAAATAGCTCGGCTGTAATTCTATTATGTCCACTGGCTCTTTTGAAAGTACTGCTTCCAAAGGCCCACTGGGATTTGAATTCAAGGATATTGGCTCCAGGTAAGTGACCACATCATTGTGATTTCTTGGGTCATAAAGCCTTTCTTATACAGTTCATCTGTGTATTCTTGCTACCTCTTCTTAATCTCTTTAGTTTCTATTAGGTCCTTATCATTTCTGTCCTTTAAGTGCCTATCCTTTTATGAAATGCTTCCTTAATATCTCCAATTTTTGTGAAGAGATCTCTAGTCTTACCATTCTATTCTTTTCTTCTATTTCTTTGCATTGATTCATTTAAGAAGGCCTTCTTATATCTCCTTGCTCTTCCCTAGAGCTCTGCATACCGTTGGATATATCTTTTCCTTCCCTTCTTGCCTTTTGTTTCCTTCTTTTCACAGCTACTTGTAAGGTCTCCTCGGGCAACCATTTCGCCTTCTTCCATTTCCTTTTCTTTGGGGTGGTTTTGTCACCACCTCCTGTACAGTGTTAGGAACCTCCATTCCTAATTCTTCAGGCATTCTGTTTACTAGATCTAATCCCTTGAATCTATTCATCGCCTCCATTGTATACTCATAAGGGATTTGATTTGGGTCATACCTAAATGACCTAGTGGTTTTGCCTACTTTCTTCAATTTAAGTCCAAATTTTGCAATAAGGTGGTCATGAGATAAGCCACAGTTAGCTCCAGGTCTTGTTTTTATTGACTGTATAGAACTTTTCCTGCAGAAAGTAGTGGCTACCCAATCCAGTAGAGATTGACCTAGAGATCTCCATTGACAAGGAGCCTGACAAGCTACAGTCTGTGGGGTCGCAAAGTGTCATACACAACTAAAGTGACAACACAGCACAGCACATAGAGCGTCTCCATATTGGCTGTAAAGCATATAATCAATCTGATTTCAGTATTGACCATCTGGTGAGGTCCATGTGTCCAGTAGCCTCATGGGTTGGTGGAACAGGGTGTTTGCTACAACCAGTGCATTCTCTTGGCAAAACTCTGTTTGCCTTTGCCCTGCTTCATTTTGTACTCCAAGGCCAAACTTGCCTCTTATTCTCTTGATTTCCTACTTCTTTATGTTCAATATACTATAGCCTATTAAGTGTGCACTTGTTTATGTCTAAAAAAAAAGTAAATTCCTTAATTAAAAAAATATTTTATTGGTAAAAAATGTTGATCACAATCTGAGCTTTCAGTAAAATGTAATCTCGTTGCAATGGTAACATCAAAGATCCGAGATCACAGAACACTGTAACAAAGATAATAACAATGAAAAGCTTGAAAGAGTGTGAGTATAACTAAAATGTGACACAGAGAACACAAAGTGAGAAAAAGCTCTTAGCAAAATAGACATCCTCAATGCAAGGGTTCTCACAACCCTTCAATTTGCAAAAAGCACAATATCTGTAAGTACAATAAAGGGAAAGGAGCAAGGCATACCTGTGCAGAACACCTGAGATCTCTGTGACAATATTACATGATCTGACTTCGTGTACTCAGATTCCCAAAGTAAAAGCAGAGAATGTAGCAGAAGAAATAGTTTTTTAAAAATGGAAGAGAAGTTGCCAAGGTGTAAAATTTTCAACTTTCATTCTCTATTGCATCCAGACTCACAGTGCCCTCTACTAATTCAATTTCCTGAAATTGTATTTCACATGATAATTCCATTTCCAATCATAGCTTACATATACTGTAAAAAGCAAAGGTTAAAAAATTAAATATTTAAATGACTCAATAACATAGTAAACACACACATGCAAACTCTAAGAAGTGTACTGTATAATCCATAAGTGCACTTTTTGAAAAGTATTAGAATTGACTAATGAAATAAATGGTTCTGCATGGCTGAATTAATGACTATTAGGGTTAATGTTCTTCTGGAAGTAAAGCCATTGGTTAAGATATTAATCCTATAATGTGCTTAAATTAGTGATTTAATACTACTGCTTTGACTTTAAAACCAGATAAGAAACGTTAAGAACAGAAGGTGGCAGGGCTGTCTTTAAAATGTGTTTCTGCTAATAATTGTTTGAATCATCTTTGGAATTTATTTCTGCATAATATATACAAAAAAGGATCAGATTTTAAAGTTCAGTGCTGCAGATATTAAAGTGACACTTTAATCACACTAGATTAATCATGCCCTTATAACCATGACTTGTTTTATAATTCTTGGATATATATTTCCATAATTTTCAACTACAAAAAAAAAAAACAAACAAAAAATCCTACTATTTTAAGTATTAAAAATATTTGCCAAGAGTGGCTTTATATCGGCGTTAGAATGGCATGCCTGCAAATTTTCCCCTTAAAATCTTAATATTTATTAATAGCTTTGACAAAATGACAATCTTGTAATTAATGACTATATTTATTTTGGATAGAAAGATGGGTTCCTTTTTAATATAACAGGTATAAAACAGGCTTAACTGTGAAAATATTCCTATTACTATAACTTAGCTTATATTTTAGTATAATCAAAGAGTTTTCTAGTTTTATAATAGCTAAATGGGTGAAATGCTGTGATTTTAGTGAGAGCTATTTGGAACAGATATGTCTTCTAAATAGGTTCAGTTCAGTTCAGTTTAGTCGCTCAGTCATCTCAGACTCTTTGCAACCCCATGAACTGTGGCACACCAGGCCTCCCTGTCCAACACCAACTCCCGGAGTTCACTCAAACTCATGTCCATGGAGTCAGTGATGCCATCCAGCCATCTCATCCTCTATCGTCCCCTTCTCCTCCTGCCCCCAATCCCTCCCAGCATCAGTCTTTTTCAATGAGTCAACTCTTCACATGAGGTGTCCAAAAACCTAAAATAAAGACAGATATGCCAATTGGAATAGTCCTTCTATTCATCCTAAATGGGATAAAAGGGAATTAAAATGACAAAAATTATAACGCAGTTTTCATTAAGCAAATAATTAGCTATTGCTTTGAAAAATGCGCACCTCACTTTCCCTTGACGTTTGCTTAAAAGCAAAATATTTCTACTTTACTCAAAATGGCCATACTTTCTATAAATTTTTGATTACTTCTTTAATAGCATTATGTTTCACTCTGAAAAAAGAACAGTTCTGGTTTTCACGTACTAGAGCTCTATCTGAAGTGATGAGCACTTCACAAATCTCAGAGGAAAGGAAGCCTAATATTTGGCTCTATGTATGACTTCTTCATTCTCTAATTTCATTCACTCATTTTATGAATTTTTAGTCATAATGCTTCTCCTTATAACCAAGGTTTAAGCCAGTTTAAAGCATCGCCTAAGAATGAGATTTATATTGAATTTATTGCACGAATTTTTGAAATCAAAAAGGGTAACATAATTGCTGAATCCATCACCTCACAGAAACTGTTCATTTCTCTTACTGAAGAGGATATTCAAGAATGTTCTGAATATATAAATAATGACGACACCATCCTTATGGCAGAAAGTGAAGAGGAACTAAAAGGCCTCTTGATGAAAGTAAAAGTGGAGAGTGAAAAAGTTGGCTTAAAGCTCAACATTCAGAAAATGAAGATCATGGCATCCGGACCCATCACTTCATGGGAAATAGATGGGGAAAGAGTGTCAGACTTTATTTTGGGGGGCTCCAAAATCACTGCAGATGATGACTGCAGCCATGAAATTAAAATATGCTTACTCCTTGGAAGGAAAGTTATGACCAACCTAGATAGTATATTCAAAAGCAGAGACATTACTTTGCTGACTAAGGCCCATCTAGTCAAGGCTATGGTTTTTCCTGTGGTCATGTATGGATGTGCGAGTTGGCTATGAAGAAGGCTGAGCCCCAAAGAACGGATGCTCTTGATGTGTGGTGTTGGAGAAGACTCTTGAAAGTCCCTTGGACTGCAAGGAGATCCAACCAGTTCATTCTGAAGGAGATCAGCCCTGGGATTTCTTTGGAGGGAATGATGCTGAAGCTGAAACTCCAGTACTTTGGCCACCTCATGCGAAGAGTTGACTCATTGGAAAAGACTCTGATGCTGGGAGGGATTGGGGGCAGGAGGAGAAGGGGACGACAGAAGATGAGATGGCTGGATGGCATCAATGACTGTGAGTCCAAGTGAACTCCGGGAGTTGGTGATGGACAGGGAGGCCTGGCATGCTGCGATTCATGGGGTCACAAAGAGTCAGACACGATTGAGTGACTGAACTGAATTGAACTGAAGATGATTATTAATGTCTTAAAAATGTCTGAAAGTTTGAGGGGGAAAAGAGCATACAGACAAGGTTAATTTATAAGGAAATATTCTCATACTGATTATTGAAGTTCTTGTAGCAAAAGGCTATTCATACAACCATTGTAACAATATACAGTAAGCCTCCTACATGCCAAACTTCAAGTTTCAAACTTTCAAAGATGGGAAGGTGTGTTCACACATCTAATCATGTAAGCTAGCTCAAATGTCTGGTGTACACTGTCAGGATTCCCTAGGGGCTCAGACAATAAAGTGTCTTCCCACAATGCAAGACACCTGAGTTCGATCCCTGGATCAGGAAGATTCCCTGGAGAAGGAAATGGTGATCCACTTCAGTACTCTTGCCTGGAAAATGCCATGGATGGAGGAGGCTAGTGGACTACAGTCCATGGGGTTGCAAAGAGTCCGATAGGACTGAGCCGCTTCACTTTCACTTTTCACACTGTTGCGTGCACGCATCCTGCACAAGTGGTTGTGTTTTTGTGTACCGTACAGTAGTGTGTAGAGTACGAAGTACACTATCCTTATTTCAAGCTACATCTGCAAGAGGATGGCTTCACTGATCTCCTTGCTGTATAACACCAGGAGCTTACTAATGAAGACGTGGAGTATGGAGGAAGAAAGAGGCCCAGGTAAGGATGAAGAGAAATAAAAGGAAGAAGCAACTAAAAACCTGAAGAGAGTCAAGACAAAATCCCTACCTGTCTTTGCACCACCTTAACTGTAGTAATATTTTTTATTCCAATAAATACCATAATTCATTTTACCTACCCTTTTCATCAGCTGTCTTCACTTAGCCAGGCTTAACCATGCCAAGGCTGTATTTTCTTTTATTTGTTCCAGTTATATTCTCAAAATGTCTGCTCAGGTCTGCATGAAACTCCTCATTAGTCTAAAAATGTCTGATTTTTTGACTAATTGGGAGGAGGCACTTGATTTGAGTAGGCTCTATTAGTTTGGCATCACTGACTCAACGGACGTGCGTTTGAGTGAACTCCGGGAGATGGTGATGGACAGGGAAGCCTGGTGTGCTGCGATTCACGGGGTCGTAAAGAGTCGGACATGACTGACTGACTAGACTGAACTGACTGAACTGTTAGTTTTTGAGACACAAGACCTTAATCTAGAATGGTACATGAAGGTTGCGGTAGCCTTTCAGAATGCGGTCCAGTGCTACCTTGTCATTTGTGGTGAGAAAAAGAGATTCTACTCAGACATCATACATGTCTACCTAGACAGCATATTAAACAGCAGAGACATTACTTTGACAACAAAGTTCCATCTAGTCAAAGTTATGGTTTTTCCAGTAGTCATGTATGGACGTGAGAGCTGGACTCTAAAGAAAGCTGAGTGCCAAAGACCTGATGCTTTTGAATTGATTGGCTATATAGTATTGTACTGTAATCAGTTTATAATACTTTCAACACAACTACTACATAAAAGGCAAACACATTAAAAAAAATAAAGCAAAAACAATAGCCAAAGAATTGATGCTTTTTTGGTGTTGGAGAAGACTCTTGAAAGTCCCTTGGACTGCTAGGAGATCCAACCAGTCCATCCTAAAGGAGACCAGTCCTGGGTGTTCATCAGAAGGACTGATGTTGAAGTGGAAACTCCAATACTTTGGCCACCTGATGTGAAGAGCTGACTCATTTGAAAAGACCCTGATGCTGGGAAAGATTGAGGGCAGGAGGAGAAGGGAACGACAAAAGATGAGATGGCTGGATGGCATCACCGACTGGATGGAGATGAGTTTGGGTAAACTCCGGGAGTTGGTGATGGACAGGGAGGCCTGCCGTGCTGCAGTCCATGGGGTCACAAAGAGTGGGACACGACTGAGCGACTGAACTGACCCAGACATCACTGGATATTTTTTCAAGAGGGTAGACAGAAATGAATCCAGCAAGGAACCAGAATCTGTACCATCAGCCTTAGGCATGAATAAAGTTGCAGCTTGCTGTTCATCTCTTATTTCTCAGGATCTTTTGGTCCTGCCTTCTCCCACCCACCTCCTTCATCAGTAACTCTCTTTCCTGTTCACTCAGTCCCTGTCCTGTATGCCATCTGTTGTACGGTATACTGTACTTTCCAAGATACTGTACTGTGGGATTAAAAAGTTTGCTCTATTTTTTTTATGTGTTTGCCTTTTATGTAGTAGTTGTGTGAAAGTATTATAAACCTATTACAGTATAATACTATATAGCCAATTGTGTTAGTTGGGTACCTTGTCTAACTTTATTGGACTTAACGGACACACTCTTGAAATGGAACGTGCTCATATATAATGGCAACTTACATAGTAACAATTATTTGCTTTTTATTTGATTATAAAAGTAAAATGTCTACATAGGAAATGTGGAAAACTAATATCAGCTTTAAAAAGTAACAAGAATTAATTGCTATCTTGCCAGAACAATACCAACTTTTAATAATTTAATATCATTTTATTTCTTTCATTTTATCAAAATGTCTACTAATCTTTAATTTTAATACAAATTTAATGATTTGGGGGAAAGTATTTAAAAATATAATAAGTAAGAAATTTTAAAAAATGATTTGTAAATGCCAGATGATATTGTTATTACATATATCCATAAAATCATTAAAACAAATTTACATAGTTTATATGATAAGTTGCCCTATTATGAAGACAAAAAACTGGCATAAAGAGAGATTAAGTTGTATAACCAAAGTTAAAGAGTTAGTATGAAATTGAAGGTGGCTTTGAAGCAAAAGCAAAGACCTTTTTGTTTAGAATAGTCTGAAGACGTGAACTGAGTCACAGCAAGCCAATAGCAACACCAGAAATAACTTTCAGTGGTACCCTATTGCCAGGCAGACTTAATAGTCAGAAAACATATTAATAAAATGGAAATTCTTGAAAAAATGCTAAAAACTTGGAAACTTAGAAAACAGTGGAATACTTATGGAATTTTAAGTGCTTAGGTGCCACAGAGAAATTTGTAAAAAAGGAAGTAATATTGTGACTTGATAGAGGTGTTAGCTGAGGCCACAGTAGTAATCATATTGCAATATATAAATGTATCAAATAAGGCATGTTTTACACCTTAAATGATCACAGTGTTGCAAGTCAAGTATTTGCATCTCAATTAAGAAAAATAAAATAATGTAAATTCCTTTTAGCATAGCTTATTGCCCCATATAAATAAGGCTTTTTATAAAATATTTTTCAAAATCCCAACTTGTCTTTGCACTGCACTTACTGTCGTAGTATTTTTTTATTCCAATTAATGTCAGTCTTAATTTTACCTACCTTTTTCATCAGCTGTCTTCATTCAGCCATGCCTAACCATGCCAGGGCTGTATTCTTTCATATTTCCTCCAGTTATATTCTCAGAACGTGTGCTCAGGTTAGCAGTGAAACTTGTTAGTCTTAAAAATGTCTTATTTTTTGACTAACTTTCCACAAAGAAAGAAAACATTCTTATATAAATGTTTGCTGATGCATCATGACATTATTCTTTCCAAGGGTATTATTTATGTTTCTAAAAAATTCTAGGTATAGTGCTCAGTGTTGAGTACAACACTGGTTCTTTATTTCCAGCATTGGGATTTTTTTTTAATTTCACCTGCATTTTAATTGTTTTTTAAAAACATTCTTGTTTTTATTCATCCTGAATGATTTATTTTTCATCCCCCACAAGCATTCTATAATTGGGCAGAATATCTTATTATTTATTTGCTCTTTGCGTCTGCTTAAGCAATGTTGTTTTCATTATTTCTTTTTGACAGTGTCCTTTCTTTCTCTAGGTCTTTTCTGAATCTAAAAAAGCAAGAAAGCTTTTTTGCTTTAGCTAACTATATTTATAGTTGACATCCAGATGTTTTCATTCTGAGTTCTGCTATAAGTGAAGGAAAACAATAATTGCATTTCACATTTGGATAGTACTGTGGGATTTCAAAATATTTTTCCTGACACCTTCAAAACAATCTGGATAGAAATGTATATAATTTATACCATTTCCCTTATGGCTTTACCAGTGTTGTGCTGTAAGCAAGGCCTGGAAGGATCAGGTGACATATCCATAGCTTCATATACTTTGAATGAGATATTGTTAGTCCACCCCTAGTGTGCTTTCCTTTCAACCAAATCTGACAACTATTTTTAAAAAATACGCAATATGCAAAGACTTTGATGAATTTGGACTAGATGCATGTCAAGGTTGCTTCCAGCCATAAGATTACATATTATTGCATCTAGAGAAAATGAGGAAAATATGCCAGAAATTATTATTATTAAAATTTGTTCTTTTTTCCCCTTTGTTTTCCCTTTTTCCTCCTCTGTTCATCTTTTTACTCCTTTCTCAGCCAAGAACCAGGGGAGAAAACTAGGAGCATCAGGAGGCCAAACTCTGCCTAACCACACTCCGCAGGCCGCCGTACTTCTATGCCTTCTTCCATCCCTTGGTGTCCAGCTTTAAATGGCAGCCATAATGTCTTTGGTACACCAATGGGAAAGTGTGTGGGAACTGTGTCTGCTGTTCTATAGTAATTGTAATAGGGTATACTACAGTGGAAACAGTGTCAGACTTTATTTTGGGGGGCTCTAAAATCACTGCAGATGGTGACTGCAGCCATGAAATTAAAAGACACTTACTCCTTGGAAGAAAAGTTATGACCAACCTAGATAGTATATTCAAAAGCAGAGACATTACTTTGCCGACTAAGGTCCGTCTAGTCAAGGCTATGGTTTTTCCTGTGGTCATGTATGGATGTGAGAGTTGGACTGTGAAGAAGGCTGAGCATGGAAGAATTGATGCTTTTGAACTGTGGTGTTGGAGAAGACTCTTGAGAGTCCCTTGGACTTCAAGGGGATCCAGCCAGTCCATTCTGAAGGAGATCAGCCCTGGGATTTCTTTGGAAAGAATGATGCTAAAGCTGAAACTCCAGTCTTTTGGCCACCTCATGCGAAGAGCTGACTCATTGGAAAAAACTCTAATGTTGGGAGAGATTGGGGTCAGGAGGAGAAGGGGATGACAGAGGATGAGATGGCTGGATGGCATCACTGACTCCATGTACATGAGTCTGAGTGAAGTCCGGAAGTTGATGATGAACATGGAGGCTTGGCGTTCTGCGATTCATGGGGTCGCAGAGTCAGTCGGACAAGACTGAGCGACTGAACTGAACTGAACTCTAGTGGAGAAGGAAATGGCAACCCCCTCCAGTACTCTTGCCTGGAGATTCCCATGGACAGAGGAGCCTGGCGGGCTACAGTTCATGGAGTCACAAAGAGTCGGTCACAACTGAAGCGACTTAGCACGCACGCACACACTACGCTGGAATCCAGTGCATGGTTTCTCTGCTCTACTTGAATTGTAGACCTTAGGCTATGCTTGTCTTTTTTTTTTTTTTTTTTTGTTAAGATACAGCAACTTCAGTTCAGTTCAGTTCAGTCGCTCAGTTCGCTGGAATCCAGTGCATGGTTTCTCTGCTCTACTTGAATTGTAGACCTTAGGCTATGCTTGTCTTTTTTTTTTTTTTTTTTCTGTTAAGATACAGCAACTTCAGTTCAGTTCAGTTCAGTCGCTCAGTCGTGTCTGACTCTTTGCGACAATCGCAGCACGCCAGGCTTAACGTTGGGATAACAGAGTATGTGGCATCATGGAGCTCTTCTCTTTTGAACATATGAGCTGCTGCTGCAAGTCACATCAGTCATGTCCAACTCTGTGCGACCCCATAGATGGCAGCCCACCAGGCTCCACCGTCCCTGGGATTCTCCAGGCAAGAACACTGGAGTGGGTTGCCATTTCCTTCTCCAATGCATGAAAGTGAAAAGTAAAAGTGAAGTCACTCAGTTGTGTCCAACTCTTAGCGACCCCATGGACTGCAGCCCACCAGGCTCCTCTGTCCATGGGATTTCCCAGGCAAGTGTACTGGAGTAGGTAGCCATTGCTTTCTCCATTTGAACATATGAGAGAAAGATCCTAATATTAGAAGTCTTTCAAGTGGTGTGAATAAAATTCAATTTTCCTGGCTTTTAGATTCAGTTGTTTGGCAAATATTAGTAATAGGTAATATATTTTTGATGATCTCTACAAATACATCACTATGCTCATGTACATGGACTTATAGATGGTTTATCTTTCTGTAATTTTAATTAGCATATTGCTTTGCTGTTGTTTTGTCCACATGAACAAGTGTGCATGAATAAGCCAATGGATTTTTGAGTAATGATAAACAGAAAAAAAACAGATGGCAAAACTAACAAAAAGCTTAGAGCTATTGTAAATTGAATAGCGTAGGTCAAACTATTTTAGACTAAAGTATTTTGTTCCCAATACAATTTCAGTCATTTCCAACAAAGTAAGTTCAAATGCCTTTTGTCCTCTGCCAGTTCTACTGAAAAATATATTTCAGTACCACAATACTGTTTGATGATGTTTAAGAAATATCTACACTGACTTTCTAAAATTTAAGAATGAGAATCAGTTTTGCAACAACTCGGAGTCTTTTATGTTAATGAAATTTTACATAGATCATATTGAGCCATATTTATAACTTTATCTGTAGATTTTTCTAACAGGAAGATGAATGGGGTTCTAAGTGTATAATAAATTTAAATATCCCCTTTTCAATACTTATAGACCAAAAGAGATCACCTTGAGCTCATGAAGTAGCCATATTTTTAGAAAGTATGAGAAGTACATAATATAGAGGAAGGATTTCAACAGTGTTTGTTATAACCAATCAGTAACTAGAAAAATGAGGCAATCGTGTGTACCAATTTGATCAGTGACATTATAGTTCTTGATTACCAGTATTGTATGCTAACTGACTATGAGAGGTGAGTAGGCATGGAAACCTCAGACATATTCTGCTTCTAGGTCAAAGAGACCTTGAAAAATCATAGGCAGGCAAAAAAATGCACCAGGACATTGATTTATGATTTACCTTTTCTGAACAATGATCCTGATGATGTTTTACTATCTCTCCTAAATTTTAGACAGTAATCCTATGATCAAAGCAAGCTTGTTCTAGCTAGCTCATGTGCAGAGCAAAAATGTAAAAGTTTAAGGACAGATTGAATATATTCTTACTGTATCATACTTGAATAACTGGTCAACATTGTTAACCATTTCAAAGAAGTTTACGAAACAAACATGGAAATTTCTTGAAGCAAGTTTCATAAGGCTGAAAAATATTGTCAAATAATCAATGGCCACTACAAACCCAGACCATCAGAAAGATGGATACATAAATTCCTTATTATTCTACCACATAGGACGTTGTTATCTAGGCCTGACTAACAGCTTGGCCATGATTGAAAATCTAGTGCTAAGTCTGACAGCAACTCGGCCATGATTAAAGACCCAGAGCTAAGTTTGTTAACCAGCCGCCAAACCAAACTTTCTTGCATGAGAGAGAAGTTGCAGTTCTACCCCATTCTTTTCTGCTCCGTGATTTCAAAATTACCTCTTTCCATCTATCAACTCCTGTCTAGATCCTAACTTCATTCCAATCAGTTTTATATTTTGATAAATAACAGTGATATGCCATTCCAAAGTTTGTTTCATGTATATACACCCATTAACTCACATGGGCTTTATGAATGTGGATAGGGAAATATTGTTATTGGTTCCTTTTTATAGTTGAACAAAACCCATGTTCACAGAGAGTAGAAATCTTCAGTGAAATCACATAGCTGATAAATGACAGAACTGAAACACAAATCTGTGGCTATCGAGTCCAATCACCATTATCCTTTTACTGTACTATTAGCTTTCCTAGGAAAAAAGTGTGACTCTCTTGTACTTGACTATATATAAAGAATCATATTTCTCAAAATCTAAAATAAGAATATTTTTATTATCATAGAATGTTCTGCTTTCTATGATTTAACACCAGTTTTTAGCAAATGTATGGACCAACAAATTCACATATTTAACATAGTTTGTTGTTGTTAACACAGATATCTAGCTGCTCTTGCCAAGCACAGCTCCACTCAGAATCTGCAACTGACTTTTGGTGTTATGGTCTTTTAGAAATATTTGTTTTATGATACATTTAAATTGTGTTTTTACTTTGCCATTTTTACCTAAGTAAATTAAAAGTGAGTATTTGGGTAAAATAATATGACTCAAGAGAAACACCATGAAAGTCTTCAGATTATGTATACACTGGAAAAGCAAGCAACACGGACCTGAAGGACAAGATAGCCGAAAATGAAATTGGCAGTTGAAGCTGGGAGGAAAAATGAACTAAAAAGGGACAAATTAGCAGGTGGGCTGCATGGTGTTTTGTTGATAACTATTGTGGTTTGTAGAGCCCCCTTGCTCTTTGTCTCAGGAAAACAGCTGTTGGGGCGTTCAGTCTGTTCACTGTTCAGGAATAAACAAAGTACTGAGAGAAGACCAGGCCTGAAGCTGAGCCATTTCAGCGTTCCTATTCTTACATGCTTCCTTCCCCCCC
>SJYC01140445.1:0-13765 GCA_006408675.1 Madoqua kirkii
GAGGATGACATGGCTGGATGGCATTACTGACTCAATGGACATGAGTCTGAGTGAACTCCGGGAGTTGGTGATGGACAGGGAGGCCTGGCATGCTGCGCTTCATGTGGTTGCAAAGAGTTGGACATGACTGAGCCACTGAACTGAACTTAACTGACTGATGCTACAGCTTCTTAAGACAGACATGATTTTAAAATGATGAAATCGATACATCTGTGTCTCCCTTGCTGTCTCGCATACAGGATTATTGTTACCATCTTTCTAAATTCTATATATATGCATTATATACTGTATTGGTGTTTTTCTTTCTGGCTTACTTCACTCTGTATAATCGGCTCCAGTTTCATCCACCTCATTAGAACTGATTCTAATGTATTCTTTTTAATGGCTGAGGACTCTGTGGGAGAGGGTGGGATGATTTGGGAGAATGGCATTGAAACATGTATAATATCATATAGGAAACGAATTGCCATCTAGGTTCAATGCAGGATACAGGATGCTTAGGGCTGGTGCACTGGGATGACCCAGAGGGATGGTACAGGGAGGGAGGTGGGAGGGGAGTCCAGGATTGGGAACACGTGTACACCCATGGCGGATTCATGTTGATGTATGGCAAAAACCAATACAATATTGTAAAGTAAAAGAATAAATAACAATAATAAATTTAAATTAAAATGATGAAATCATATTTTTGAGAAACAAGTGGTTACGACTTTTAGAGGGAAAGATAAGGAAGGAATTGAATTATACAAGAGCAGCTTAGATGTTCCCATGTGCTGTGCGCTGTGTTCTGAATAGTTCAGTT
This sequence comes from Madoqua kirkii, assembly GCA_006408675.1. NCBI lineage: Eukaryota > Metazoa > Chordata > Mammalia > Artiodactyla > Bovidae > Madoqua > Madoqua kirkii. Next base: position 803 of record SJYC01140445.1, read on the forward strand.
AAGTATGGATAAATCATGTGTCGGTCTTTCCAGGAAACTCGGAACAAACATTGGCTATTCTTTTGTTCAATCAAGTATTACTGAAAATACAATCAAAGTGTGACCCTTCTGATCACATAATGAAGCAAAGCCCGTAGTAAAAGCCCATTTGCTTCCAGGTATACAACTGCAGTGAAGTTAATATTTGACTATGTATGATTTGTCAACAGTTATTTGAAATTCAGTTCCAGACTTCATGAGTGGATTACTAAATAATGTCAAAGCTCCTCCACTGTCTGAAGGTGAAAGTGTCACAATTTTGGTTTCAGAGAGAAGACAGAATTATTGATGCACCAAATATGCAAAACTCTGGCAGAATTCCAGTTCAATTTTTTCCAGGTTCAAACTATGCATTGTTTACGATGCTCAGTTTTTGATTCACACGTTTAGATTGTGGCTCAGAGCAAGGTAAAAGGAAGCAAGGGATAGTCGATGTCAATTTTGAAATTTTAACAACCCTATGAAACAAGTAAGTCTTCCTTTGAAGTTCTGCCTGTAAGCTTTTCTAAATTAATATTTGTGAGTTTGACTGTCAATGAGTTTCATAAATACAGAGTTGGCATCTTTTTAATATTGTAATGGCTTGTATATTTAAAACACAATCAACATCTTGTTATACTCTGCAAGGTCTAAATTATTCTTTTCATTAAATTTAGCTCATATCCTAAAATGAAGTCATTGAATAAATGAATAATAAAGTTACAGAATGATTTCCAACTTAAATTCATACTACTGATATTTCCAGTGCCTCCAGTGCTTATTTTGTAGCCTCTGTATATGTTTCAAATATTTTGGGATAAACCACTATTAGTAAAGGAGTGCTGTATGTCTCAGCCGGTGATGACATGTCAAATGTATACTGACATCTCTCTAAAGTGAATTTTTAGAAAATAAATAATTACTTAAAAAAATGAGTATGGTCATGATGGCAGAAGTCAGAAATTAGTAGGGGATATAGTAGGGATTTTTTACAGAGATATGTTTTCCACTACTGTGGGTTGTTGTTGTAGTATTGTATACTGAAGCTTGAAATACACAAGACAGACATGAGCAAAGGAAGATCACCAGGCTGATGACCATAGGCTGACGGTCCCCAATCTTCTCAGTACCAAGGACTAGTTTCACGGAAGACAATTTTTCCATAGACGAGGGGAGGGAGGGTGGTTCCAGGATGGTATGTATTTCCACTCATTATCACACCAGCTCCACCTCAGATCATCAGGCATTACATCCCAGATCCCAGGGATCCCTGCCATAGGCAGTTCAGTTCAGCTCAGTTTAGTCGCTCAGTCATGTCCAACTCTCTGCGACCCCATGAACCACAGCACACCAGGCCTCCCTGTCCATCACTAACTCCCGGAGTTCACTCAGACTCATGTCCATTGAGTCAGTGATGCCATCCAGCCATCTCATCCTCTGTCATCCCCTTCTGCTCCTGCCCCCAGTCTCTCCCAGCATCAGAGTCTTTTCCAATCAGTCAACTCTTCACATGAGGTGGCCAGAGTACTAGAGTTTCAGCTTTAGCATCATTCCTTCCAAAGAAATCCCAGGGCTGATTTCCTTCAGAATGGACTGGTTGGATCTCCTTGCAGTCCAAGGGACTCTCAAGAGTCTTCTCCAACACCTAGCAGCTGGAATTCAAAGTGAGTGAAAGTTGCCCAGTCGTGAACTCTTTGTGACCCCATGGACTGTAGCCCACCAGGCTCGCCTCTGTCCCTGGGATTCTCCAGGCAAGAATACTGGAGTGGGTTAATTCAAAAGGGATGGACTAAAATCTTTACCCAGTATGACTGCCTTTGACCTTGGTGGCAAGGTTATCCAGAAGAAGTCAGTGTCCTATTCCAAGGCCCTTCACCACAAAACTAAACCCCCACCTGGTCCAGAAGTTAAACTGAAAGAAGAATCTAGGTAGGATGGAGCAATCGCAAATCCACTGCTGCTTCACACCAGCAAAGTGAAGCAGCAGATACACAGCGTGTGTATCCACATATGTGTGCACACATATGCATCCACACACAGAGACATGCCGACAGTGGTCACTGCTGCCTCTGTTCTCTTCATCTAGCAAGGATGTCTTTTTAGTTCACCGCCCCTCAAATGGAAGCATAAAAGAACTGGATTCTGTGAAACAGAGTTCAGCCTAGCCAAGCTGACCCATTCCAAAGCCATCACAGAGACACTGACATCTAAAAAATTTATAAATATATAACCTATTGCAAAGTCATGTTTATCTTGGAACAGAGATCTCTTCTACTGATTAAAGTTTAGCTCATGCGGTAAAGCGTCTGACTGCAATGTGGGAGACCTGGGTTCGATTCCTGGGTGGGGAAGATCCTCTGGAGAAGGAAATGGCAATCCACCCCAGCACTCTTGCCTGGAAAATCCCATGGACAGAGGAACCTGATGGGCTACAGTCCATGGGGTCACAAAGAGTCGGACATGACTGACCGACTTCACTTTCTTTCACTCACTTTCATGTAGTTTAGCCAAACCTAGTTATGATTCTGTTAATACCCTCATCACTTATTTCTTTACATAGATGGAGGTGGGGGGGTGGGGTAGAAGGAGGGAAATAGAATTACATTTCTGTCTCATAACAATTATTTTTCTGCAAATTTAATTTGGAATGAATTCCTGGTCTCAATGGACAAATGCATATACTAAAATATGTATGGCTAAGTAAATTACCTATGTACAACTCATGATTCAGAAATAATTTATTTCCCTTTATTATTTAACATGGAGTTTATTGTTTAGAAATAATTGTGAAGTCACATGCATTTGTAAGCAATACTGACAGCTTCTATGCACACTTGACCCAGTTTCTCCAAAATGCTTCCAGAAACAGTTGTAAAATATCACAGTCAGAATGTTGACATCAATACAGTTCACATACTGGGTACTTGTGACCACATAGCCTCCTTAATAAGTTCCCCAGGCTGACAGTGGTATTTATGTCTTGCCGTCACTCATCTTCAGCTTCTTTCAACATTCTCTGTGTGACTTCTTATTTCCTCCATCACCCGTGTAATCAGTTTTCTGTATTAAGTATCCTCTGATCAAAATTCTTAGGATGGTTTGTGTTTTTTTAATTGGAAACTGTCTTGTGTGTTCCTTTAGGATTTTTCCATACCCTATTCAGTTCAGTTCAGCCGCTCAGTCACGTCTGACTCTTTGCGACCCCATGAACCTCAGCACGCCAGACCTCCCTGTCCATCATCAACTCCTGGAATCCACACAAACCCGTGTCCATTGAGTCAGTGATGCCATCCAACCATCTCATCCTCTGTCATCCTCTTCTGCTGCCCTCAGGCTTTCCCAGCATGAGGGTCTTTTCCAGTGAGTCAGCTCTTCACATCAGGTGGCCAAAGTATTGGAGTTTCAGCTTCAACATCAGTCCTTCCAATGAATACCCAGGACTGATGTCCTTTAGGATGGACTGGTTGGATCTCCTTGCAGTTCAAGGGACTCTCAAGAGTCTTCTCCAACCCCACAGCTCAAAGGCATCAATTCTCTTATTTAGGACAAATAATGAGTAAGAGTTCTTTTTGATTTATTGTTTTATTTTTGTTGTTGTTGTTTTTCTCCCTGAAGCAATATGAAAGTGTCCCCAAGTGGTTCAGTGTCCCCAAGTGGGAGGTAAAGAATCCATCTCCCAATGCAGGACACACTGGTTCAGTCCATAGTTTCGGAAGATTCCCTGGAAGAGGCAATGGCAATCCACCCCAGTATTCTTACATGGGAAATCTCATGGACGGAGGAAAATGACAGACTCCAGTCCATGGGGTAACATAAGTTTTGTTTTGTTCTGTTTTTCAATTTATTTTTTTATTTTATTTTATTTGGACACGACTAATCAACTAAGCAAAAACAAAGCATATCGTGGGCTTCTCTGATGGCTCAGCAGTAAATGACTTAGCAACTAAACGACAACCAAACAATATGATAATACTGAGTCCCTTAGTACAATGAAGTTGCTTTTCTATCTATTTTCTTCTGGCATTCTATGTATCTTTTCCTGTTTGAGACATTTGAACAAGAAAAACACATTTCCCCCTTGCTAGTTCATGAATATTGTAAATCCATCAAAAGGATAGCCAAATAACAATCCCTCTTGTCATGAGCAAATATTTGCTTAAAGTTGATCCTTACTTTCAGGCTTTTGAATTATTTGTTTATTCTTATGTTTTTCTCCATTGTTGTTCTTAGTGAGCTAAAATTGTTTTCACTAAGTAAAAAAAAAATCACAATTTAAGTAAAAGGGCAATAAAAGAATAGATAAATTATTTATTAGAAACACACATCCATCCACAATTATCAGAATCAAACTATCTATACCTATAGCTATGTCTCTAATGTCATGATAATAATGTGAAAACATCTTTACATGCCCAGTTGTGGCTATGCATATATAATATGAGTCCACATATTAGACTTCCAGAGAGAAGTTCAAATGAAGTCATCCTGAAATTATGATTCTAAGCAGAAAAAGAAAACATAGTGAATGAAATGAGATATTCGCTCAAATTAGTATGAATTTTGCCCAGTAATGCAATGTAACATGTCAGAGGAGCCTGGCAAGCTGCAGACCGGGGGTAACAAAGAGTCAGACATGACTGAGTGATGGCACTGGTGGTAAAGAACCCGCCTTCCAGTGCAGGAGAGGTAAGCGACTCGGGTTCAGTCCTTAGATCGGGAAGATCCTTTGGAGGGGGAAATGGCAACCCACTCCAGTATTATTATTATTCTTTTTTTTATATAATTTTACTTCATTTTACTTTACAATACTGTATTGATTTGCCATACATCAACATGAATCCTTCACGGGTATACTTGAGTTCCCAATCCTGAACTCCCCTCCCATCTCCCTCCCTATACCATCTCTCTGGGTCATCCCAGTGCACCAGCCCCAAGCATCCTGTATCCTGCATCGAACCTAGACTGGCAATTCATTTGTTACATGATATTATACATGTTTCAATGCCATTCTCCCAAATCATCCCACCCTCTCCCTCTCCCACAGAGTCCAAAAGTCTGTTCTATACATCTGTGTCTCTTTTGCTATCTCACATATAGGGTTATCGTTACCATCTTTCTAAATTCCATATATATGTGTTAGTATACTGTATTGGTGTTTTTCTTTCTAGCTTACTTTACTCTGTATAATAGGCTCCAGTTTCATCCACCTCATTAGAACTGATTCAAATGTATTTTTTTTAATGTCTGAGTAATACTCGATTGTGTTTATGTACCACAGCTTTCTTACCCATTCATCTGCTGATGGACATCTAGGTTGCTTCCATGTCCTGGCTATTATACACAGTGCTGCGATGAACAGTGGGGTACACATACATATCTCTTTTAATTCCGGTTTCCTCAGTGTGTATCCCAGCAGTGGGATTGCTGGGTCATAAGGCAGTTCTATTTCCAGTTTACACTGTTCTCCATAGTGGCTGTACTAGTTTGCATTCCCACCAACAGTGTAAGAGGGTGCCCTTTTCTCCACACCCTCTCCAGCACTTATTGCTTGTAGACTTTTGAGTCACAGCCATTCTGACTCCTCTCCAGTATTCTTGCCTGGAGAATTCCATGGACAGAGGACCCTGGTGGGCACTGGTCCATAAGTTCCCAAAGAGCCAGACACAACTGAAGCGGCATAGCACTGGTGCTAGCAAAGCAACATGCACTTTAAAATGTTCAAATAGACACTCAGTAAATAGACTAACACTAAGAAAGTTGAAAGACTCCATAATTCCTGAGCTCCATATTACTACTGTTAACCTTTTGTAGAAAGCGGTTTTCCATGAAAATAATAAATGAAAATTTATATATACTACCAAGTATAACAAAACTAGTTGCAAATATCTTGAAATGTAGTCCTTGTTTTCACACAAATTTCTCCTTTAAGAAGAATGTGCTAGAAAAAAAGAAATGTCTTTCATGTATCAAAAATTAAGCTATCTGTACATTTTCCTCTTGCATTTTTTCAAATAGAGATTTTCTTAATTATTCCTGTTTATTTTTTTTCTTTCCTCCCTCTTCTCTCGCTCTTCCTCCCTCCCCTCTCCAAGCAGAGAAATAAAATATGTAAGATACTTTCTCTCTTTCTTGACCAGGTACAGAAAAAAATGTGTAACATAAACCTTCAGTCTACTTTTTTGCTTTGGAAAAAAAAAATTCTGGAAAATGTGAGTTAAATGAGGTACTAACTTCTTTTATAACTCTTATTAATCCCTATCTGTTAATAAAATTTGATGAACTCAGAGAAGTTTGTTCTTTTTCATAATTAGTTGCCTCCGTAAGCACCTGCTTCTTTTTACTATTTTCTTGACTTAATTCTCATTTTCCCAGGAATCTCAAAACAAAAAGCTGCTCATCAAAATCCATGAAGTGCAGACCACTCTAGAAGTGTATGTGGGCTCCTATTTTGGGGCCAGTAGTTTGGAGGAGCTTCCTAGGCTGCCTCATAAAATAAATCTTGAGAAATCTTTCTTCTTACTCCAAAGCAATTTCTATTTAACTCTGTAAAACATCTTGGATAAATGTGTCATTTCTCCTCTCTGTCTCAGGGAAATAAGATGAAACAGATGAAGAAAAGCAGTACAAATGTAACCACAGAAGGTGAGCGATAAAAATCTCTCTAAGAAACTAGGATCTGAAAAAGCAAATACTCATAGTCACTATCTGATTTGAGAGCCTACGTTCACTAATTTCTGCTCTGTTAAGAAATTGTCTGTAATTCCCTTTTCAAAATAACAGTTTCCTTTTTTTTAAATAGCAGTTTCTATTAATTTCTTAATGATTTTTTTCAAGAACAGTTTGAACTGAAGATCTGCATAAAATAGAAGGTGAATAAGTGACTCAATGATGTGATGATATAGTGATGGACTGTCTATTGATGATTTAGAAAAGGCAGAGAAACCAGAGATCAAACTGCCAACATCCACTGGATCATGGAAAAAGCAAGAGAGTTCCAGAAAAAACATGTACCTCTGGTTTATTGACTATGACAAAGACTTTGACTGTGTGAATCACAAAAACTGCAGAAAATTCTTCAAGAGATAGGAATACCAGACCACCTGACCTGCCTCCTGAGAAATCTGTAGACAGGTCAGGAAGCAACAGTTAGAATTGGAAATGGAACAACAGACTGGTTCCAAATTGGGAAAGCAGTATGTCAAGGCTGTATATTGTCACCCTGCTTATTTAACTTAGATGCAGAGTATATCATGAAAAACGCTGGGCTGGATGAAGCATAAGTTGGAATCAAGATTGTTGGGACAAATATCAATAACCTCAGATATGCAGATGACACCACTCTTATGGCAGGAAGTGATAAACAACTAAAGAGCTTCTTGATGAAAGTGAAAGAGGAGAGTGAAAATGTTGGCTTAAAACTCACCATTGAGAAAACGAAAATCATGGCATCTGGTCCCATCACTTCATGGCAAGCACTTGAGTAAACAATAGAAACATTGAGAGATTTTTTTAGGGGGCACCAAAATTACTGCAGGTGGCAACTGCAACCATGAAATTAAAAGATACTTGCTCCTTGGAAGAAAAGTTATGACCAACCTAGACAGTTTATAAGCAGAGACATTACTTTGCCAACAAAGTTCCATCTAGTCAAAGCTATAGTTTTTCCAGTAGTCATGTATGGATGTGAGAGTTGGACTATAAAGGAAGCTGAACACAGAAAAATTGATGCCTTTGAAGTGTGGTATTGGAGAAGACTCTTGAGAGTCCCTTGGACTGCAAGGGGATCCAACCAGTCCATTCTAAAGGAGATCAGTCCAGGGTGTTCATTGGAAGGACTGATGTAAGGCTGAAACTCCAACATTTTGGCCCCTTGATGCGAAGAGCTGACTCTTTTGAAAAAACCCTGATGCTGGGAAAGTTTGAAGGTAGGAGGAGAATGGGACAACAGAGAATGAGATGGTTGGATGGCATCCAACTATGAGTTTGAGTAAGCTCTGTGAGTTGGTGATGGACAGGGAAGCTTGGCGTGCTGCAATCCATGGAGTCACAAAGAGTCTAACACAACTGAGTGACTGAACTGAACTGATCTATTGTTGATACCCCTAAGTGAATATGCCACGCTTTCATGAGTAAACATTACCCTATCACCCTCATGACTCAAAGCTTTTTTTTTGTTTTGTTAGATTACCAAGCTAATTGAAAATTCAATCTGTTGCTAAGTTCACAGAGAACAAGTTACTACATTTCAACTAATCTCACAAACTGGACATTTTTTTCATACACCGAACACATACACGGGCTTGTGTTATACATACCCACCAACTGAGTTCCAAGTTCAATTATCTTCTTTGTTTCAGTAACAATAATGCCACATTCTCTACTATCTGAATTTCCATTGGATAATATTAGTTGAAAAGTTAGGGGTTTTTTCTTATTAACTCTGATTTTTCTTTCATCTTTCACAGCATAATAATGTGAAATTATATTTTAAACACCCATCAGTACATAAAATCTAGAGTTTAAGCCTTGAACTTTGTTAAAATGTGTAAAATGTGTAGAAAGTTGAGACGAGCCTCAAAGGTTTTGAAAGTTATTTATAATGATATTATCAATGATGAATTAATATTGCAAAAAGAGTATTTTGAGAGAATTAACAGAATTGTTAAAACCAAAATTTTCAAACTTTATAAATTTTAATCTGTGAATAAAATTGTAAGTCAAAGACTGCATGGCTACCACTTTCAGTTCAGCTCATTTCAGTTCAGTCACTCAGTCGTCTCCGACTCTTGGTGACCCCATGAATCACAGCACACCAGGCCTCCCTGTCCATCACCAACTCCCGGAGTTCACTCACACTGATGTCCATCCAGTCGGTGATACCATTCAGCCATCTCATCCTCTGTCGCGCCCTTCTCCTCCTGCCCCCAATCCCTCCCAGCATCAGGGTCTTTTCCAATGAGTCAACTCTTTGCATGAGGTGGCCAAAGTATTGGAGTTTCACTTTAGTAAACTGAAAAATCCCAATATTTGAAAATGTGTATTGGGAGAATTAAGATCATTTAAAATTAAATGTGAATTGGAACTATATATTGTCCTTTATTGTTATTTTTTGGTTGTAGTTATGGATGTAGTGGGTCATCAAAGAACATAACATTTTAAAATTTTAATTGTTCAAAACACTATTAAATAACCTTTAATACTCATTGGAAAGTATATCCATATATTCTCTCAGTGGTATGAATTTTAAGTTATCATCTTGTTTTCATTTATTTTGTCTTTCATCTAAAGAAAAATGTTTAAAAGAACAGGGAAAGCTTTTTTAAAATATAATGTACTTGTAGTAAAATCAATTCAAAGAAACTTAATTCATGCAGATTTTCTTTCAAACTCTTCAGAGTATGTGAAGGAACTGTAAATTACACAGATAGATGGTAATACTTTTCTAATTGATAAATTTGTTAAAGTTGACACAAAATCTGGATACTTTTGAAACTAACAGCGTATTTACAAAAATGAATATTTAAACTAATTTGTTTTAATTTACCCAGAATAGCACCTATGCCTTGATTAGCATCTGTCTTACTAAAATGAAAGCATCTTTTTCTAAAAGTAGGCTGATTTCCATGCATTCAATGCATATTCATTTCAATTATTACATCTAAGTTGAATGTGGTTTATTCTTTGTCAACAAAGCCATTTGTTCACATGTAAACAAAATTCTGTTTAGTTACTAAGTACATTTTCCTGCTTAATGTGCTTAGTTTATTTATTACCTGACATAATGATATTCTGGAATTTATGAAAATCACACATCTGTTTTTCTTTTAAATTGTTTTTCACTGAGTCCATTCACTGAGTGCTGGTAGAGTGAGTAAAATATGTAAACAACAAAAATATTTTTATGGAAAAAGAAACTAATCAAAGAATTCCATAATTACAACTCTCATAGCAATAATGGTTCCCCTGCTGCCTGCCACAGTTTATTTACTGCTGTTATTTGGTGCAGAGATTTTCCATATATTGCTCTGTTTAATCCTCACAATGATATAGCATAATAAACATGTTAAGAACATTGTAGGTTTAGTTAAACTGAAGCTCTGCCAGTTCAAGTGGAAAGTATGTAAGGAATAGTGGATATAAGCCCAGTGTTGGCAGAGTCCAAACACACACACACACACACACACACACACACACACACACACACCTGCATATATGTCATTTCCACTACACATACATTATGTATCTTTCAGTAAATAAAAACTACTCCAGGTGTTTCAATAAAGGTAATTTAGAAGCAGTAATTGTGTCTTCACTATCACGGACTTGCTTGAGAAGTAAGTGGCATCTGCTTTAAATGTCGCTGCTGTAGTAAAGTAGCAAGAGGAGACGGCAGCTGCAGTTACTACCGCAGCCACCACAGCTACCACAGGCTGGCTGAGCTGGTGATGGGGCCTGGAGCATGGCAGCTGCCCACAGCCAGCTCTCACACCCAGCCTTGCTCACCAGCTAACGCAGGGAGAGTTTTGGTCTCAGACTTCTTCCAACTCCCAACTCTAAAAGAATACATCTCATTGACAGAAACTATGTAAGCAGCCAGAACTCTAGACACAGAGGAACTGGGAGATAAAGTTTTTAGCTTTGTATACTCTGTTATAACCAGGAGAGTGCTGCTGTGGTGACCCAGTGATAAAGGAACCGCTTGCCAATGCAGGAGACACAGGAGACACGGGTTCAATCCCTGGGTCGGGAGGATACCCTGGAGAAGGAAATGGAAACCCACTCCAGTGTTCTTGGCTGGGAAATCACAAGGACACAAGATCCTGGTGGTCTACAGTCCATGGAATTGCAAAAGAGTCAGACATTACTTAGCAACTAAACAAGAGCAGCAATAACTAGGAGAACATAGAAGTGGATGGAAATGCTGAATTATAATGGTCCTTGTAGAGCACAATGTGTCATGCATTTTCTTAGGTGACATTTCTAGTCCTAGAGGACAGGGAAGACAAATTTAACATAAATTCTGGTACCTGATTATATGTGCCATTTACTTTGTTGAAATAATTGTGTATAAATAAATATTAAGACTGTATGACAAGGAGAGAATTTGAGACTGGCATATATACCATGTATTTGATCCAGGTTTTTTGAATTTCATGCCGAAATATGAAAGAAAACAGTCTTTGCATATGCCAATGAAGAAGCAGGAAGACATCCAATTTTTTTAGTACATCTCAGATATTTAAATACCAGAACTTATTTATTTATTTTACTACAGATTTACAACGCAAATTTATTATTTTATGGTTCTGTAGGTTAGAAATCTGCCATGATTTTTTTTTTTGAGGAAAGTCTGTGATTCAATTAGCTGAAGAGAGTTGTAAAGTGGAATAATCTATTGGAAATGGTAGATGTAATAACATTTACCTAAATCTGTTAAGATTTGGCAATGTTTTAATACCTACTTCATTATGGAGCAATGCTAGAGTTGTCATGGGGATGAAGCAATGATGTCTTTATTGTTCAAGAAAGTATTTTGTGTTTTTGGCTGCTTGATCATGTATAATTTTGAAGTTCATTTAAATGATTGATACAAAACATGCAGAAAAGTCAAATTGTATGGAGAAATTTTCACAAGCTGCTCAGTAAACAGAAAAAGTAATTTACATAGGAAGAATACCTTGAAATTAGATTTCTCTTCTGTTAACAGTGGAAGCTATAAGAAAAAGCAGCACTAAGTACAAGCTACCAAGAAAGCAATATTGTGACCTATCCTATATTCAGCCAAACTATTATTCAGCTATCCAAGTTAAAAGATTTAGACTATGTTCCCTGCATATTTTGGAGAAGGCAATGGCATCCCACTCCAGTACTCTGGTCTGAAAAAATCCCATGGGCAGAGGAGCCTGGTAGGCTGCAGTCCATGGAGTCACTGAGAGTTGGACACAACTCAGTGAATTCACTTTCACTTTTCACTTTCATGCATTGGAGAAGGAAAGGCAACCCACTTCAGTGTTCTTGCCTGAGGAATCCCAGGGATGACAGCCTGGTGGGCTGCCGTCTATGGGGTCACCTAGAGTCAGAAACGACTGAAGCGACTTAGCAGCAGCAGTAGCACCTGCATATTTAGTCTTAGGAAAGTACTTGAAAGAAGTATTGTTGGAAATTTTTAAATAATTCAGAGAGAAGACCTCATTACAGAGGAAATGAAGCAAGTAAAAAGAAAAAAGATGAGTAATGAATCTTGAATTATGTGTAGTTTAAATCTAAATGGGTTATAATGATTAACCACTGGAAATTTAGGACCAAAAATACATTCATATAGAAAAGAAGTATGTTTTAAAGCTAGATGGAGTCATATTCTTTTAAATTTGAAAGTTATTTACTCAGAGACTTAGTAGTAAAAATAATTAGTAATGATTCTAATTGAATGGGTATCTATTAATTTTTCTGGCCTTCACTGTTATCTGAGTGGTAAAGAATTTGCCTGCCAGTACATGGGACATGGGTTTGATCCCTGGTCCGGGATGAACCCTTGGAGAAGGAAAAGGCAACCCACTCCAGTGTTCTTGCCTGAGAACGCCATGTAGCCTTGAGTGCTCCTAGAGACAATAAAATTGCAGAGAGTCAGACATGATTTAGTGACTGAAAAAGAACAGCATTGATTTCTCTACCCAGTAACCATGATAACAACAACTTGGATTTCCTTTCAGTTCAGTTCAGTCTCTCAGTTGTGTCCGACTCTTTGCGACCCTATGAATCGAAGCACACCAGGCCTCCCTGTTTATCACCAACTCCCAGAGTTAACTCAGACTTATGTGCATTGAGTCAGTGATGCCATCCAGCCACCTCATCCTCTGTCATCCCCTTCTGCTCCTGCCCCCAATCCCTCCCAGCATCAGTCTTTTCCAATGAGTCAACTCTTCACATGAGGTGGCCAAAGTACTG
>SJYC01140449.1:0-30242 GCA_006408675.1 Madoqua kirkii
GCAGGAGGGAAAGAGGATGACCGAGGATGAGATGGCTGGATGGCATCACGGACTTGATGAACGTGAGTCTGAGTGAACTCCGAGAGATGGTGATGGACAGGGAGGCCTGATGTGCTGCGATTCATGGGGTCGCAAAGAATCGGACACAACTGAGCGACTGAAGTGAACTGAACATTCCTCATCTCATGTTCCTGCTCCTCTATCTTCAAAACAAGTCGCAGTGGGTTGAGTCTCTCTTATGCTTCAAATCTCTCTTGCCTCTTCTTCTATTAATACCATCATTTCTCTTTGAATGACTATTCTAGTTTCCTCTTTTTTTTTAATTGAAGGATAATTGCTTTGCAGAATTTTGCTATTTTCTGTTAAACCTCAGCATGAATCAGCCATAGGGATACATATATCCCCACCCTCTTGAAACTCCCTCACATCTCCCTCCCACCCCACCCCTCTAGGTTGATACAGTGCCCCTATTACAGTTTTCTAACGATTCATAGGGCTGCAAAGAGTCGGACACGACTGAGCAACTGAACTGAACTAAAGATACCTTGATGCTCAACTCTCCTTTGAAATGGTAAAGTAGAGCAAAATTAGGAGATACATTCAAGAACCTAAAACATCATTTTCTAACATTCTTCAGAGTTTTGGTAATAATGCAACACAACATCACATATTAAAAGTTAAAAACAGAAAAGAATAGCAACCAATTAGAGATGATCATAATATGTTTGTAGTCCTTCCCATCAGGAGACGAAATCTTTTTCCATCCCAGTGAGTCTGGGCTTCCCCTGTGACTTGCTTTGTCTAGTGCAATGTGGTAAAGTGGCACTGTGGGACTTTTAGAGCCCAGGTCTCAAGACACCTTGCAACGTTCATTTCTACCTTCTTTTCTGTTGCCTTGAGACCACCATGAAAAAGAACTGATTGAGTCTACTAGAGTATGAGAGAATTTAAACTGCTGTTGTTTCAAACCATTAAGTGTTCCAGTGGTTTGTTATGCTGTAATAATTAACTAGAGCAGGACCAAGGCTCAGAACAAACTAATGATGTGTTTAAGTAGAACCGGGACTCATGACAGGCGAGACCATGCACGTTAGAGCCAGAAAGGCTGGATCCCGATTCATGATCTAGTCATCCAGTTTCTTTGAGCCTCGATTGGCTGCTGCTGCTGCTGCTGCTGTTAAATCGCTTCAGTTTTGTCCGACTCTGTGTGACCCCAGAGACGGCAGCCCACCAGGCTCCCCCGTCCCTGGGATTCTCTAGGCAAGAACATAGGAGTGGGTTGCCATTTCCTACTCCAATGCATGAAAGTGAAAAGTGAAAGGGAAGTCGCTCAGTCGTTCCCAACTCTTCGCAACCCCATGGACTGCAGCCCACCAGGCTCCTCCGTCCATGGTATTTTCCAGGCAAGAGTACTGCAATAGGGTGCCACTGCCTTCTCCTTGAGCCTCAGTTTACTCATCTGTAAAATATGGTGCTAACGATGTCTATGTAACAAATTGTGACACGTGAACTAAGCGAAAAAACCAAATACAGTTTGGTTGCCTTCTCAACTTAGGTCATTTGTCTTCTGTTTCATTGTCTTTTGGAGACATAAAATGGTCTTCTTTTCTAAATAACATTTTGTAAAAGATTAATATTCTGGGGATTTTGAGCTTTATTACACAAAACGATGTCTATGTAACAAATTGTGACACGTGAACTAAGCGAAAAAACCAAATACAGTTTGGTTGCCTTCTCAACTTAGGTCATTTGTCTTCTGTTTCATTGTCTTTTGGAGACATAAAATGGTCTTCTTTTCTAAATAACATTTTGTAAAAGATTAATATTCTGGGGATTTTGAGCTTTATTACACAAAGCTTATTAAAGAAAGAGCACAATCATGCTTTTAGGCATGTGAGGCCAATTGTGGATGATGATGTGCTCTGAAAATCTCCACTTTAAAACGATGTTTGAAAATTAAGAAAGATGCTAATGCTTTGTTCACAAGGACATACATATTCTAAAATACCAGTGTTATTTGATCATTCCTAGATGAACTGTGACTGTTGGCAACCACTAAAGAAAGGCCTCTCTCTCACACAGTCAGGGAGGCGCCCATGATAAAACTCCCAGTGACCCGACTGTGCCGCTATGGGGGCTGCCTACACCTCTGAAGAACCTGAGTCCCTGAGCTCAGGTTCCACACAGCCTGTGGTTCCCAAGACATTACTCCACACAGTGCTTTCAATTCTAATGAAGAGCGTCAAGGGAGAGTTTGACTCAGCAATTTATCAGCCTTAAACCTACCCAGTGAACAACATTCTGAGTGAATTCTGATTTCTTATAGACAACATAACAGCACTGTTAGAGGAATTCTAGGAGCACTTTAATCTTCAAAAACAGTACCAATGAGGTTTTGCAGATGCCACCAACGGCAACACCCAGCCAAGGTCAACCCACCCTGTTCTTTGACATCACAGTCAAGGGTGAGACCTTCAGCCACATCTCTTTCAAGCTATTTGCAAACAAACTTCCAAAGACAGCAGAATATTTGCGTTCTGATCCCTAGAGAGAGAAGATTTGGTTGTAAAGGTTGCTGCTTTCACAGAATTACTCTGGGGTTTGTATTTAAGGTGGTGACTTCTCACGTGGTAAAGGCACCAGTGGCAAGTTCCTGTAGGGGGAGAAATCTGATGATGCAAACTTCTTCCTGAAGCATAGCTGGGCGTCTTGTCCATGGTAAATACTGGGTCAACACAAAAAGTTCCATTTTTTTCACTTGTACTGTCAAGACAGAGTGGTTGGACGACACATGCAAGTAAGGCAAAAGGAGGTATATAGTAGAAGTCGTGGAGCACTTTTGGTCAAGGAATGGCAGGACCACCAAGAAGCTCACTAATGTCCACTGTGAGTGATTCTAATAAATTTGACTTGTGTATTACCTTAACCACCAGGTCATCCTCCTATAGCTCAGGAGAATACCCTTCCACCCTCACTGGCAGGCAATATTGCATAATCACGCTCTCACTGCAATTCTTCAAGGTCAGTGTTTTCCTGTCTCCATGTAGGTCTAGCTGGATTATAGAATTAGGGTTATGATTACAAAATCAAAGCTAAACAAACAATAAAAAAATAATAACAATGAAAATATTGCATTGGGAAATTTATGTTCAGAGTCTAGAATTTATTTACAATTCATTTCTAAAAGTTTCCAGCCAGGATGTAACACAATAAAGCAAATAAATTTTAAATAATGCTAACAGTCATTCAAATCATATGGAATCTCCTGAAAATATTACTTGAGCAAGAAAGAGTTGTTAAAAACTAGATTACTATATTTATGTCCAGCTTTACAGTCAGAGCTACCAGGGAAGGAGAATATCATTGCCTCAGGCAGGTGAGGGCTGAAGGTCTGATCAGGCAGATCTAGCTGAATTGCTGGATGAGAATGGTGGTTTAGTCGCTAAGAGGTGTCTGACTCTTGCAACCCCATGAGCTGCAGCTTGCCAGGCTCCTGTGTCCATGGGATTCTCCAGGCAAGCGTACTGGAGTGAGTTGCCATTTCCTTCTCCAGGGGATCTTCTTGACCCAGGAATCAAAGCCAGGTCTCCTGCATTACTGGCAGATTCTTTCCCAACTGAGCTATAAGGGAAGCCCTAGATAAGAATGAGAGGAGACAGACTGTGTTCAGTTCAGTTCAGTCACTAAGTTATGTCCAACTCTTTGTGACCCCACAAATCACAGCACGCCAGGCCTCCCTTCCATCACCAACTCCTGGCGTTCACTCAAACTCATGTCTACTGAGGTGGTGATGCCATCCAGCCATCTAATCCTCTGCTGTCCCCTTCTCCCCCTGCCCCTAATCCCTCCAAGCATCAGGGTCTTTTCCAATGAGTCAACGCTTCACATAAGGTGGCCAAAATGTTGGAGTTTCAGCTTCAAAATCAGTCCTTCCAATGAACACCCAGGACTGATCTTTAGGATGGACTAATTGGATCTCCTTGCAGTCCAAGGGACTCTCAAGAGTCTTCAACACCACAGTTCAAAAGCAAACATTCTTCGGTGCTCAGCTTTCTTCACAGTCCAACCCTCACATCTATACATGACCATTGGAAAAACCGTAACTTTGACTAGACAGACCTTTGTTGGCAAAGTAATATCTCTGCTTTTCAATATGCTATCTAGGTTGGTCATAACTTTCCTTCCAAGGAGTAAGCATCTTAATTTCATGGCTGCAATCACCATCTGCAGTTAATGTCAAATTGTGTAGGATGCTGCAAAAGTTGTCTTAGATAGGGAAACATTTTTTAAAAGGTAAAAAGGTAAAAGACAACTAAAACTACTTTCAGGGAAGAGCTGGAGCATCAAGATGTAGCCTGTAATATTTTTGAATAAACATGAATATTAAACTAAATTTTAGAGATAATTAATAATACCCAGATACTTTCTCAATACATCCTGGGATGCCATACAGATAATAAAAATGAAAATAAATAGGCAAATTGCCCAGTCTAGCAAATATATTTGAAGCAACACTGAGGGATTAAGAATAGTTCTATAAATGATATGTTAGTGAATAAGGAAAACACCGTTACCCATGGAGAGCAAAACACATATACACAAAAACTCTTTTTTGGTAATATTCACAGGAAAATCCATTGGTAACAATCAGAGAAAAATTTCATAGGGTTTTTCTGTGTCACAGACAATTTACTGGCATCAGTCTAACTAAAGAGAATGATTAAAACAAGCTAAGACAAATTATCTTTCATTTTCTTGGCCAACATTTCTATAACATGTTCCTCTTTCAATTGTTTATCAGTGAGGGAGAAAGTAGTATGCAAGCTTTCCATACTAAAATTCAAAACTTTTTTGAAGCTTTTTGTAGAAGTATTGGTGAAATAATTTATCACTGTAAATCATGTTTACAACTCACATATAGGAAGATATTTTTTTTTTAATTAAGGATTGTTTTGGAATTTTAAAAAATCTGAGTCAGATGGTCAGCTATGGTCATTATTCAGTGATCTATTTACAAAAAAGAAATATGCTACTTTATATCAAATTTAAAGTTTAACTTTGATCCTGCAGTCCTATTCTCACTTTGTCAGAAGAAATGATGCATGTCATTGATTAGACTTTCTTCATAAAATTATCAATGTAAGTTGTTTAGGTCACATCTGACTCTTGTGATCCCATGGACTGCAGCCTGCCAGGCCCTTCTGTGTGTGGAATTTTTCAGACAAAAATCCTGGAGTGCCTTGTCATTTCCTTCTCCAGGGGATCTTCCCAGTCCTAAGGTCTATTCCATATATCCTGCATTGGCACGAGCCACCAGGGAAACCCCCAAATATAAGTTGAAGTATGGATAAAAATAGAATAATTAATGTCATACTAAGAGCACAGACCATAGAACCCAGTTGCCTCGGGTTGAGCCCTGAAGACTGGTGTTATCGGTGTAAGAGCTTCTTCTTTGGGGGAGGAGGATAAAGTTAAAAAAAAAAAAAGTTAAAGGAAAACAACTTTGTACTAAGAACCAAGAAAGATAAATAATAACAATGTTTCTCTTCTAGCATGATTGAATTTTTTTATTAATGTTTTTTTCCTCATAATTTTTATGTATTTTTTAATTTATTTATTTTAATTGGAGGCTAATTACTTTACAATATTGTATTGGTTTTGCCATACATTGACATGAATCCACAACGGGTGTACATGTGTTCCCCATCCTGAACCCCTCTTCCACCTCCGTCCCCATTCCATCCCTCTGGGTCATCCCAGTGCACCGGCCTCAAGCGTCCTATATCATGCATCAAATCTGGACTGGCAATTCATTTCGCATATGATCATGTAAAAGCTGCAGTCTGTTGACATCAACACCACTCTCGAGCCTGACTCAAAGTAATTGCAGCTTTTCCATCTGAGTTAGACACACTCAGGGCATAGATACCAAGAGAGACAGAGAGAAGATAAATATAGTGGACAGTACAGAACATATCTGTAATACAATGTATATTGAGTACATTTCATTCCTATTTATTCCTACATATTCATTCCTATTAAGTGTATTCAAAGCTAGAAATAAAGGAGCCTAATAAAAAACAGTTTTTATAACAGAGAAAAAGTTGAAAAACAAGATTTTCACATCTCTTCTCGT
This sequence comes from Madoqua kirkii, assembly GCA_006408675.1. NCBI lineage: Eukaryota > Metazoa > Chordata > Mammalia > Artiodactyla > Bovidae > Madoqua > Madoqua kirkii. Next base: position 6,137 of record SJYC01140449.1, read on the forward strand.
TTCCTCCAACTACTGTCTCTTTCAATGTACCCAGTGTTTTTTTGAAAATTAATAGATTAAGTTCCTTCTTTGTAGGGAAAATAAAGCCTTAATAGTTATACAACCATTATTTCCATTGCACAGAATTGAAGATGATACCATTTTTGTCCCCCCTGAGTTATGTAACGTAATTCATTATGAGATATAGACTGTGTCATTTAAAGGGAACTCAGTAGGTTTCAAATGAATTATTATGCAAAGCACAACTTCACAGAACACAACAAAGTGAAACAAAACAAAAAAATGTGTGTGCATAGAGATGTGTCTTGGTGATGTGAGTCTCTATCTGAAAGTCTCAACAGATAATAAAACATGTCTTAGTAAAGAAGAAATACTAATTCCAATTTAAAAAATTCAGGTTGTAAATTTGATGATTGGGGGCAAATTTGAGGAGACAGTACTTCAAGGAAACAGCAAGACTGAGGGAGAAAACCCCACGGCCATACACTGACAATCAGGCTGACTTGGAGCTCAGAACCAGAAACTGTGGACCCACATAGAGTCCATGGGAGCAGAGCCCTAGCTGATACTCACAGCACTGTCAGACCTGGATGACTCAGCTCCAAAATTATTTTCTGCTAAAGATCAGAGCCTGAAGGTGAATTTATGGCAATGAGGGGTCATTTTTCCAAGCCCGAAAGAGAAAAGAGCTTGCTATGCTGAGGTGAGGCAGAAGATTGAGCCTCAAAGTGGATGCTCATCCAGAAAGCAGGCTTGTGTCTCCCTCTGTCCTTTGGGGTGTTTAGGAAAGCTGGTGTCAGGAGATAAACCCATGTGATTTTTAAGGATTCTGGATGAAGATTTTTAAGGATAAGGATGAAGAAAAGGGCTGTCTGTATACCATATACAACTCGAGGAGATATACAAAAAGCAAATAAAGCAAAACAAAGACATTTTAAAAATTCACACTCTATGCAGCACCACCACCTTTTCCTTTTCAGTCTGAAATAACGTGGGAGAATATTTCTAAGGAGTTTGCATCCACCGGACCAGGGTGGAAGCAGAAAGTAGGCATGAAGATGCCTGTCTAATGGGTAAAGGTAGTCGCTGTTACACTGACATGGTGACTGGAGAACAAAGGTGAGACAGTTTAATTGCTGGTAGGTACGTTCCCTGCCCACCTCATCAGCTTCCAAGCTAGGAAGAGAGGAGAAAATGTGAAGGAGAGTGGAAAATACTGGACTGACTGAGTTGTCTAACCACTAGACTAGAGGGGGGAGCAGGGAGAGGAAGATAGAGACAGAGAGAACCTGCTTTTACCCGAAGTGAGCACCAACGTTTTTCAATAAAAGTAGAAATGAGGATGAAATACCTACGGGCATTTATGAGAAACAAGTCCTTACTTTGGCAGTTCCTGTTTGCAGACGACAATCTTTGGGCCTGTTCTGCCAGTGAAAACATCTCAATCCAATAATGGTACACTATTGCACATCTTATATAATATAATGAAACATCTTAGATACTATAAAGTTAGTAGCATTATATGACAGCAGACTAACAAGTTGTTCCTCATGTTTTAATGCTTGGACAAAATTGACTACTCAGCAAGCATGCCTAAAAGGAGAAGGAAACAAAATTGGAAACAGTTCTTCAGTATTTAAATATTGGGATAGGGTAACTTAAAAGATGGGGGAAATGGCATCCATGTCAGCTTGAGTAAAAGGAAACGAAAAAAAAATATGTATAGGATAGACCTACCTAGACTTCAGTGATTAACCTTTTAGAGGAAGAGGGATTCAACCAGGTGATTTTCAAAGTACAATGTAGGACTGTCATTCTATCATTCTATGGTTCTTTGGTGTCAGAATGCAATTCGGAGCTTTTGAAATACATTAGAAAACCCAGTATAACTTGCTGTCTCCTGGGCCACAAGCCAACACGAGTCTTATGAAAGAAAGTATCAAGGATGGGATTCACCAAGGATGCAAAACTCACCCAAAGAAACAGATAAAAGAGGGACTAAAATAGTGAAGGACGTATTAGGAAGGGAAGTAAACGGTGGAGACATAAGAAGCTCAGGCAGAAACAACCTGAATTAAGACGGTGTACATATAAAGGAGTGCTTATAAAGGAGTGCTTATCTGGTTTTATCCATTTTAGATACCTGAATTTGAATGTTCATTGGCAAGTAGGTTTCAGATATAGAACAGAAAACTATCAAACTGGTCTCTAAAGGAATTTCTTGCCAGAATACTACAAAGAAAGAAGGTTTGTTGAGAATATCTGAAATCCTAGAAATAAATTATGTGTATGATAAAATATATACGTGTATCTGGGGACACTGGTATCACTAATCCTTCAGATAAATATTTATGAACACCTGCTGTGAACTAGGCACAAGGCCATATTCTGAACATAAATTAGTAAACAAAGAAAATGCAGTCTTTCTCCTCTCGAGACATACAGTTATTGCCCATCCTATGGATCCCCCCCTTACCCGTGCTCTGTGTGCCTCAGCAGGGCTGAGGCTCACAGAAAGCAAGTCCCCAGCTCTCACTTCACCGGGCTCCAGTCCTGATCCCGCCACAGAGCGGTAGTGCTGGGAGGTGGGAGGGACAGAGCAGCGAGTCTTTGTGCTCTTTCTGTTACATCTCTTCACTGGCTCCCACTTCTTCCGAGTGACCGCTCTCGACAGGGTCCCATGGGAGACCACGGCTTCGTGAGCGCTCCTTTCCGTGTGTTCAGGCCTCATCTGGTCGTCCTGGATTCTGGGCTCTCAGAGCACCGCGTTTCCTTTTGTTCATCAGCATTCCAGTTGCTCCTAGCATCTTGGTTAGCTCTATTTGTCTTCTTAGCTCTCCCCAAATTTCTATAAATTATGTCATGGAGATTGTTTTCCTGACTTAACCCTAACTAATCCCCTGCCTAATAGAATAATTAAACAAGATTACAGAAGACTTAGGCTGCTAAGGACACATTTATCCCTGGGGACCATAGTCTTAGGTCAAGGAAGTGTCTCTCAAGGCAACTGACATGAGTGCTGGGACCTGAAGGCAGCGGGCTTCACGCCACTAAAAGGAAAGGAAGATTTCAGACCTGGCAATAATAGCACCCTCAGAATTATCACTTGTGACTGGGAGTATGTGGTGAGAATGCATAAATCTACTCTGCAAATTTCAGATATATGGTCGATTCCTGCTGCTGCTGCTGCTGCTAAGTCGCTTCAGTCATGTCCGACTCTGTGCGACCCCATAGATGGCAGCCCACCAGACTCCCCTGTCCCTGGGATTCTCCAGGCAAAAACACTGGAGTGGGTTGCCATTTCCTTCTCCAATGCATGAAAGTGAAAAGTGAAAGTGAAATAGCTCAGTCGCGTCCTACTCTTCACGATCCCATGGACTGCACCCTACCAGGCTCCTCCGTCCATGAGATTTTCCAGGCAAGAGCACTGGAGTGGGGCGCCACTGCCTTCTCCGATATGGTAGACTACTAGCTGTAATTACCATACTGCACATTAGATTACTAGAACTTACTCCTCTTAAAAGCAAAAATTCGTTTGTTATGACCAGCATCTCCCTATTTCCACTGCCGACCCCTCCAGCCCTTGGAAACCAACATTTTTCTCTCTATTCTCTAAGTGCAGCTTTCTCAGATTCCACATATAAGTAACATCACGTAATATTTGTGAGTTTGGTTTATTTCACTTAGCATCATGTCCCCCGAGTTCATCCACATTGTCAGAACTGGCAGTATTTTCTTCTTTTTTAAGGGTGAATAATACTTAAATATGGAATCCCCCGGTGGCTCAGCAGTAAAGAATCTCCCTGCAATGCAGAAGACCTGGGTTCAATTCCTTGGTCCAGAAGATCCCCTGAAAAAGGAAATGACAACACACTCCAGTATTCTTGCCTGGAGAATCCCATGGACAGAGGAGCCTGACGCCTACAGTGCATGGGGTCACAAAGGAGTCAGGCATGACTGAGTGACTAAACCACCACCACCAATATTTAAATTTAGCTCTCAGGCTGCAGGAACTGTGGGCCTCTAAGACAGGACTGGATGAGTGCTTGATACTATGCAGGTTAAGCAAGTGAAGGGTTTGAACAATAAGTGGGTGACGAATGGACGGGGCAGGGAGCTCTGCATTTCATCTCACTGCAGAAGTAAAGAGATGTTAACCCACACTGGCAGTGGTGGTGCTCAGTTGTGTGCAACTCTTTGTGACTCCATGCACTGTAGCCCACCAGGCTCCTCTGTCCATGGAATTTTCCAGGCAAGAATACTAGAGAGGGTTGCCATTTCCTACTCCAGAGGATCTTTCCAACTTCTCCCCATAAAATGTTACATTCTTTTCAAAAATTCATTTTTTCATTTTCTTCCCCCCTTCACTCTGTCAACTCGTTCAGGTGTTAACTCAAATATCACCTACTCCTTTCCTCCTTCATCTCATTTAATTCCCCAGTTCCACCTAGAACTACCTATTTCTTTTCCTGGTTTTGTTTTTCCCCTTAAGGTTCAGCATTAGTAATGAAGCAGATTTTTATTTTGCTCTATGTGCATTGCTTCTTTGTTCCCAGCATCAGAACAGTGCCAAAAATATGTAGGAATAGTAAGAATTTGTTAAGTACTTCTTTAATTGAATTCAATTAAATTATCTCAACTCTGCTGATCCTTTTCCTTCTGACAATGATTTTATGAGCCATTATCACTAAATATTTAGCCTTTGAAACAATAAAAGACCAGAATTCACTTTAAGCAGAATCTGCATCAGTTGATTTCTACAGAGACTTTGCTTCCCGCTGAGATGTTCTGCAATATGCTGACTGACAGTCTGACTTGTTTTCTGCAGGAGCAGTGTCTGTCCAGCAGCTTTGGCTGCAGCTCTGTCTGTTCTGAAATTCTCTGCCTACTTCAGGGTTATTTGCTATGTTAAGTGTGAGGGCAAAAGAAAGACACTTGTCTCATGAGGGATTTGAACTGAAAGTGAGTTGCCCTTCTTCTATAAGGCCTTACATTTTCTGATAAATATTCCCTGGAAGCAATTTTGTATCATCAGTTAAGTTCAGTTCAGTTCAGTCACTCAGTCATGTCCGACTCTTTGCAGCCCCATGAATTGCAGCACACCAGGCCTCCCTGTTCATCACCATCTCTCGGAATTCACTCAGACTCATGTCCATCGAGTCCGTGATACCATCCAGCCATCTCATCCTCTGTCATCCCCTTCTCCTCCTGCCTCCAAGCCCTCCCAGCATCAGAGTCTTTTCCAATGAGTCAATTCTTCGCATGAGGTGGCCAAAGCACTGGAGTTTCATCTTTAGCATCATCAGTTTGATATATTCTCTGCAGAACAGACCCAGAAACAGAGATGTGTATGCAGACATTGTATTGAGCCATGTTCTAAAGGACAGAATTTGTGAGGGAATGCATGAGGCAGAGTTGGGAGGAGAGAAAGGAGGAACTGGATGCAGTTGGAACAGAAGGTTGAGACAATCCCAGAGGAGATCTGAGATGACAATGGCCCTTGAGAGAAGCTGGGCATCAAGGCACAGGGGCTAGCCAAACCCAGCACCACAGTAGCCATCCTTGGACTCCGGCCACTCCAGGAGTCCAGTTCAGTTCAGTTGCTCAGTCGTGTCTGACTCTTTGCAACCCCATAAACTGCAGCACGCCAGGCCTCCCTGTCCATCACCAACTCCCAGAGTTTACCCAAACTCATGTCCATTGAGTCAGTGATGCCATCCAACCATCTCATCTTCTGTTGCCCCCTTCTCCTCCTGCCCCCAATCCCTCCCAGCATCAGGGTCTTTTCCAATGAGTTAACTCTTCGCATCAGGTGGCCAAAGTATTGGAATTTCGACTTCAATATCAGTCCTGCCAATGAACACCCAGGACTGATCTCCTTTAGGATAGACTGGTTAGATCTCCTTGCAGTCCAAGGGACTCTCAAGGGTCTTCTTCAACACCACAGTTCAAAAGCATCCATTCTTCAGCACTCAGCTTTCTTTATAGTCCAACTCTCACATCCATACATGACCACTGGAAAAACCATAGCCTTAACTAAATAGACCTTTGTTGGCAAAGTAATGTCTCTGCTTTTTAATATGCTGTCTAGGTTGGTCATAACTTTCCTTCCAAGGAGTAAGCGTCTTTTAATTTCATGGCTGCAGTCACCATCTGCAGTGATTTTGGAGCCCAAAGAAATAAAGTCTAATACTGTTTCCACTGTTTCCCCATCTATTTGCCATGAAGAGATGGGACTGGATGCCATGATCTTAGTTTTCTGAATGTTGAGCTGTAAGCCAACTTTTTCACCCTCCTCTTTCACTTTCATCAAGAGGCTCTGTAGTTCCTCTTCACTTTCTGCCACTCCAGGAGAGGAGCTGTCAAGTCTCAGTGCCTCACCTCCCTTCAAACAAAGGCATTTCAGAGGCAACCACTCTGTTGCTAATCACCATCATGAAACACTCCTGGCTTCTGATGGAATGAGTCTCCTGAGGTGCACCCAACATCCTCCGCAAGCTTCATGTGCATTTATGGAATAACCAGAAAAGATAAGTTAAAAAAAATTAGAGGTGCAAGAATGAACAGGATTCTTTCCTTGAAGGTGAATAAAAGAATGAGTATACAATGAATAAGATGGTTCTAGGTGTTATCATAATCATAAGATATAATAGTATCTTACTGCTAGATGGGAGATAATAATTGGTTAATACTTGGTCTCTTTTTTCTGCTGAAATAGGCAGTTATTAGGATAGCATGTATTAAATAATTAATAACTATTTTTACAATCATTAATGGTAATATTTCTCTTGCAGTTATTGCTGTCTTATTGTACTGGTCATACACATTCATAATGAAAGCTTTAAAAATATTTTAAAAGTTCACAAAGGAAAATAAGAACACAAAACCCCACTACCCAGATGATGTTTGTTGCCATTCAGTTACAATTCTTTCAAGATGTAAGCTAGCAATCTTTTCTCAGTTTCTACACACACTGTTTATATACATATATGCATGTACACAACATTTACCCATGCTGTTTTTAACATAAGATACATTTTGTTTTACATCAACTGTATTTTATTTAATATATCATGAACATTTTAATAACTTCAGATTTGCTTATACTGTTCTACTGATTGCACGTTATTCTTTTACACAGATGCATCTTTATTTCTATATTTCACAAAGTTACCATAATTCATTTCACTGATGAACTACTGCTTTTGATGTAGACAAATAACACTTTAAACTCTTTCATTTTTCCTTAAGCCTTGGGCAGGTTTTTCTAAAAGCCAGTTACTGAAGAATATGTGACAACATATTTTACACGACACATTTATAATTCTTCAATATGTTCCTCGGCATGCAAGGAGGCTTTGAGGCAGAATATATCTTTGAAGGTAATTAACTCTAAACTGTTGAACCACTAAAATACATGATTATTTGTATTGTTTAAATTTTGTTGAATCCAATTTTTCATTATTAAAGTAATTCAGCAGTTGCTATCAAGTTCCCTGAGAGAGAATACACACTGCTTTAATCTTTAATCACATAAGTGAGGCTTATTAGACATAAAGTTACTTTTGCTTAATTTAAATACTTCCTTTAATGAAAATGCACAATATCATTTAAATATTTAATTCTAGTAGCTTCTCTGAACTGTGTATTGCTATTGAAGGTGCATTAACAGGCAGAAATTAAAGACTTGGTAATGCATAGATAGAAATTTTTAACATTCTTTTACAGTAAACTCATTGTGTATAGTAATAAGCTTTGTCATTGCAAATGAAATGCACCACCTGCCACAATTAGTGTTATGCCTCTTATTTTTTTAGCACATCTCAGAGCTCTAGTAGAGTGGGATAATTTGCATTGTTATAGCTCAGACAAGATGCTAGAACTTGATTCAGAATATGTCTTCCATACCTGGGTCTGAGGTCATTTAATATACTAGTTACCAGTTAGGTACCATGAAATTTTAAAAGAAAGCACAGGGTTGGTAAAATCAGGGCAAAAATTAATATATAAGTAGCTAAACCTTTCAGGAAAGAGTACTTGACTCATGTAATCTAGTGAAAATTGTTGTTGCTTAGTCACTGAGTCCTGTCCAACTCTTTTGCAACCCCATGGACTGTAGCCCACCAGGCTCCTCTGTCCATGGGATTTCCCAGGCAAGAATACTGGAGAAGGTTGCCATTTCCTTCTCCAGAGGATCTTCTTGGCCCAGCAACTGAATCCACATCTCATGTATTGAAAAGTGGGTTCTTAACCACTGAGCCACCAGGGAAGCCCAGTGAAAATTAGAACCTCATATTAAAATATAAATGTAATACAACTTATCGAGTAAGTGTATTAAACTATATAAAGCTAAAGTTGTAGCAATAATAATATTCAGCCAAACCATACAAATTACCTTTCCAACATTCTGTGGGAAAATGTGAAGAAACCTAAAAGAAATGTTCTATTGAATAGACCTGATTTTATTAATTATACTTGAGAACAGTTCTTAGTAGGTTGAATATTGCACCATAACCATTAAATTTAAGACAAAGGTGAGGCCAATAAAACAACTATCAAAAACATAGTAAATTATATCTCTTGATTTTGAGGAAGGTTATTAACAGTATTTCATTCTGTATTTTGCAAATTCCATTTAAAAATCACTGTGAAACATATATGTAAATGAGAATTAAAAATCACAAAAGTTTGGACATCTAAAGATAGAAATAGGAAACATAAGATGTATAGATAAATAGAGATAGAGACAGAGATGTGTGCCAAATTAGAGAAGCGCAACTCTTGGAGAGAGCTTTCAAAGTGTGCAGATGGACCTCTTTGAGGAAAAGATGGGGAGACAGGTGATTTTAACTGTTCCCTCTGCACTGAGCCCTGGGCAGAGTAGGGAAGACACTGGGATGGGGGTGCTTTGCCTTCATTAACAGTCGTTCCCTCGTTCACTGTGATCTTGTAGGTTTCATGGACACAAACTTCAGTGAAGGTGGGAGGTGGGAGTTGGAAGTTTCTTCCCAGTTGTATGAGGCTGTACTAGAGGTGGCGTTTATGGCAAGAGTACCTGTTTTTCTTATGAGTACCTGGCAATTATTCTTTCCTCTGATTTTTTTTTTCTTTGCTGTCATGGAGTTTCACAGTACACATGCAGATTGGTGTTGAGCTAAGACCCCGAGAGACACTTCTGTAGATTTCCAGAGCACTTTCTCTATGTAATTCCCTCTTTCTTCCTTTTCCATTTGCTATTGCTGGTTTTGAGGATTTCAGATATTCAATAAATGGCTTTTATTGTCAGTTTCTTGAGAGAGATCACTAGTGTACAGTCATGAACCTGCCCTGGCTATGCAATTAGTGATGTAATCGCTCCATTTAGCAAGCTCTGCTATCTAAGCAGACAGTATTTAAGAGTCTAGCTATACTCAGAGAGAGGTGACATTGTAATCACAGTTAAATTTCTGAAGTATACTTTTACCTAACTTTGAACATCCAAGTTTCATATGATACCTGTATTCAGTTCAGTTCAGTTGCTCAGTCACGTCTGACTCTTTGCAACCCCATGAATCAGCACACCAGGCCTCCCTGTCCATCACCTACTCCCAGAGTTCACTCAAACTCATGTCCATAGAGTCAGTGATGCCATTCAGCCATCTCATCATCTGTTGCCCCCTTCTCCTCCTGCCCTCAATCCCTCCTAGCATCAGGGTCTTTTCCAATGAGTCAAATCTTCGCATCAGGTGGCCAAAGTTTTGGAGTTTCAGCTTCAGTATCAATCCTTCCAATGAACACCCAGGACTGATCTCCTTTAGGATGGGCTGGTTATATCTCCTTGCAGTCCAAGGGACTCTCAAGAGTCTTCTCCAACACCACAATTCAAAAGCATCAATTCTTCGGTGCTCAGCCTTCTTCACAGTCCAACTCTCACATCCATACATGACCACTGAAAAAAACCATAGCCTTCAATAGACAGACCTTTGTTGGCAAAGTAATATCTCTGCTTTTCAATATGCTATCTAGGTTGGTCATAATTTTCCTTCCAAGGAGTAAGTGTCTTTTAATGTCATGGCTGCAGTCACCATCTGCAGTGATTTTGGAGCCCCAAAAAATAAAGTCTGACACTGTTTCCACTGTTTCCCCATCTATTTCCCAATGAAGTCATGGGACCAGATGCCATGATCTTCGTTTTCTGAATGTTGAGCTTTAAGCCAAAATTTTTACTCTCCTCTTTCACTTTCATCAAGAGGCTTTTTAGTTCCTTTTCACTTTCTGCCATAAGGGTGGTGTCATCTGCATATCTGAGGTTATTGATATTTCTCCCGGCAATCTTGATTCCAGCTTGTGCTTCTTCTAGCCCAGTCTTTCTCATGATGTACTCTGCATAGAAGTTAAATAAGCAGAGTGATACCCGTATTAGTCCAGGGTTTTCCAGAAAAACAAAACCAATGAGATATGTTTAGAGAGATAGACATTATTTAGCTATAAGCAATTGGCTCACACAATTGTAAAGGCTGATGAGTCAAAACTCTGTAGGTTCAAGACATAGTAAAGCCAGTGGTGCAGGTGAAGTCCAAAGGTGGTCTGCTAAAGCTACATTCAGGTCTTCAACTAATTTGAAGGCAATGACACCCCACTCCAGTACTCTTGCCTGGAAAATCCCATGGGCAGAGGAACCTGGTAGGCTGTAGGTCACTAAGAGTCGGACAGGACTGAGCAACTTCACTTTCACTTTTCACTTTTATGCATTGGAGAAGGAAATGGCAGCCCACTCCAGTGTTCTTGCCTGGAGAATCCCAGGGACAGAGGAGCCTGGTAGGAGGCCGTCTATGGGGTCACACAGAGTTGGACATAACTGAAGTGACTTAGCAGCAGCAGCAGGTTATCAAGGGCTATCTGATTCACCCTAAGTTTACTAATTTAAATTCTAATTTCATCCAAAACCCTCCAATTTGACACATAAAAGCAGCCATCACAATAACATTTAATGTTAATCCCTTGAAGTGAAAGTGAAAGTGAAGTCACTCAGTCATGTCCGACTCTTTGCAACCCCATGGACTGTAGCCTGCCAAGCTCCTCTGTCCATGGAATTTTCCAGGCAATAGTATTGGAGTGGATTGCCATTTCCTTCTCCAACGGATCTTCCTGACCCAGGGATCGAACCCAGGTCTCCTGCAGTGTAGACAGACGCTTTACCGTCTGAGTCACCAGGCTTATTAAAATACTGAGAAATAGACAACTTACAGTAAAAAAAAGGTTTGATAAGTTAACAAAGACATGCTCATTTTATAGGATGAAATGGCAAGAGTTATTGTGAGGAGGAGAAGCTGTGGGTTAAAGAAAATAGAATGGGAAATATTCAAGAGGTTGAGATGAAGGGGGAAATGGCGTATTTGTCATATTCTGTTGTTGAATCTTGATCAAGTACCTACTGTCTGAAAGCCTTACTTGCCAGTGGCACAGGAGAGCTGTGAAGCCTTGTGAGCACTAATGACTGCAGGTACTGAGTCACATGTGAAAACCCTACAGTTACTGTCTGTGATAATTAATTAGCGTTTAAGTCACACAAGGGCTAAGAGACTTTTTTAGCCTTAGCTTTTGGTGTAAACATTGCTAAAGAGAAAGCCATATTATACACAGCGAGAATTAAATATTAAACTTTGTTAAAGGAGTTCCTAATCTGTCTACTGCTTCCGTGCTGGCTCTGATGATAAAGAATCCTCCTGCCAATGCAGGAAACCCAGGTTTGATCCCTGGGTCAGAAAGATCCCCTGGAGAAGGCGATGGCAGTCCACTCCAGTGTTCTTGCCCGGGAAATCCCATGGACAGAGGATCCTGGTGGGCCACAGTCCATGGAGTCACAAAAGAGTTGGACACGGCCCAGCAACTAAACAATAATGACAATTCTGCCTCCCAATCCATAGCAATCAAATTTTTTTTTGGCTGTTTTTCTTTTTTTTTTTAATTTCCCTTATCAGTCTTAAGGCAGGAGCCAAAAAATGAATGCGTTCCTGACTGATTTGTGAGGAAATTTCCCTGGCTACCTTATTTTCTTTTTTCTCCCAGGATACTTGAATATGTAAAATCCCTAAGCTACCTTGATTCTTATCCTCCACCCTCAAAAATAAGTGCCCTATCTGATGATTAGGAACATTTTAGTCCAACTCTGCAGTCACACTGTCTGAAATGAGGGCTAGAGAACACGACCTTGTGCCTTTTGTGTCTGCCAGATGCAGTACTCTCCCAGGGAGTCAAGGGTTACTGAGCCACCTCCGTAATCACAAGGTTCTAAACACTCATTCAAACATTCTCTTTAATCTCTGAACATATCATAAAATGGCGCCTAATTCATGTGTCATTTTATTCCTTCATTTTGCAGAATAACATGCAGACTATTCTTATAGCTCTCCTACCACAGTTTTATTTCGATGTTTGGAAACAACACAAAGACATACATAAACATTGGAGTGAGGAGATGATGCTACAATAAATATCAGCGAGGTCTATTTTCATTAATCACCCATTCAAATGTGCGCTTTCAGGCTTTCTGGATGAAGCTATCTCCCACAATATGAAACATTTAGGTAAGTGTTGGTGAACATTATGTGCACCGTGTGATAACTCATGAACATTTCTGTGAATCTTTCATTGCCCATCCAAATAAATGCCACACTGAGCATTCAATATGTTTGAATGTGCAATCTGGCACAAAAAGTATCCTCTTTCTTCAAACCATAATGTTACATATTGCCTTACCATCGGGCTTTTAATATCATATTAGAATGTGATTCTGCACAGATCATCTTGGGATTTTGTGCTATGAGCCATGGGATGCTCCTATACACTGCTGTCTGGATCAGTGGACCTGCGCTGTTATCCCACTGCAAACAGAAGGGAGAACAGAGGTGCTTGTCACTTCCATCAGTGTCTCTTAACTTCGATTCTTTCAGTTAGTGAATCTCAGTGTCATTAAGGGTGATCTGAAAATTAAACACTGCAAAGCATTTCCAAAATTAACACTTGGCTGCTTCACACAGCAAGATGAAGAAAATCCACTTCAAACTACACATGGTATTTTTTTTCCTTCCCTTCTTTTTATTTTCCTTTAAACCTCCAAGAATTAATTAAACAGCCCATTTTTCTAAAGCCTACCAGAGATACTGGGCTTGCTGAAGTTAGCCATTGTAAGAAGTGTCAGACATAATCTGCCTTTTTTACTATAAAATCCTGGGTTTCTTGAAAGGAATATATTGTCTTACTCGGGAAAATGTTAAGTAACAAAACTCCAACATTCGAAAGTTAAAATAGCTGTCATGTGTGTCAACATTAATGACAGTACAGAATAAACCTAATGAAACTTGAATTAACTTCATACCCTCAGAAACTACAGTTAAAAACACGGAAAAGTAAGGGTCCTAAAATTCTTATGAATGCAAAACAAAGGAATGACCAAACAGTGCAATGCCATTTTCAATCACTTTCTGTCGTAGATGATGCAGTGTGCCACCCAGACTCCCCCTGCAAGACTCTGCTGGAGATGGTGTGGAGAAAAGGGAACCCTCTTACACTGTTGGGGGGAATGCAAACTAGTACAGCCACCATGGAGAACAGTGTGGAGATTCCTTAAAAAGCTGGAAATAGATCTGCCATGCTGCTGCTGCTGCTACGTCGCTTCAGTCGTGTCCTACTCTGTGCGACCCCATAGAGGGCAGCCCATCAGGCTCCCCCATCCCTGGGATTCTCCAGGCAAGAACACTGAAGTGGGCTACCATTTCCTTCTCCAAGGCATGAAAGTGAAAAGTGAAAGTGAAGTCGCTCAGTCGTGTCCGACTCTTAGTGACCCCCATGGACTGCAGCCTACCAGGCTCCTCCATCCATGGGATTTTCCAGGCATGAGTACTGGAATGGGGTGCCATTGCTATGATCCAGCAATTCCACTGCTGGGCATACACACCGAGGAAACCAGAATTGAAAGAGACATGTGTACCCCAATGTTCATCGCAGCACTGTTTATAATCGCCAGGACATGGAAGCAACCTAGATGTCCATCAGCAGATGAATGGATAAGAGAGCTGTGGTACATATACACAATGGAGTATTACTCAGCCATTAAAAAGAATACATTTGAATCAGTTCTAATGAGGTGGATGAAACTGGAGCCAGTTATACAGATTGAAGTAAGCCAAAAGAAAAAACACCAATACAGCATACTAACACATATAATGGAATTTAGAAAGATGGTAATGATAACCCTCTATGTGAGACAGCAAAAGAGACACAGATGTATAGAATGAATTTTTAGACTCTGTGGGAGAGGGAGAGGGTGGGATGATTTGGGAGAATGGCATTGAAACATGTTATACTATCAGGTAACAAACGAATCGCCAGTCTATGTTTAGATACAGGATACAGGATGCTTGGGGCTGGTGCACAGGATGATCCAGAGAGAAACAGAGTGCAGTAAGCCAGAAAGAAAAACACCAATACAGTATACTCATGCATATATATAGAATTTAGAAAGATGGTAATGATAACTTGTATGCATAACAGCAAAAGCGACACAGATGTATAGAACAGTCTTTTGGACTCTGTGGGAGGGGGCGAGGGTGGGATGATATGGGAGAATGGCATTGAAACATATAAATTATCATATGTGAAACAAATCAGTCCAGGTTTGATGCATGATACAGCATGCTCGGGGCTGGTGCATGGGGATGACCCAGAGGGATTATATGGGGAGGAAGTTGGGAAGCAGGTTCAGGATGGGGAACACAGGTACATCTGTGGAGGATTCATGTTGATGTATGACAAAACCAATACAATATTGTAAAGTGAAAAAATAAATAAAACTAAAAAAAAAAAGACTCAATGGATTAGATACTCTCTTAAAGTTTTCCAATGTTATAAAGTATATTTTAAATTATACTATAAATGATTAAAAAGTATTTTCCTACTTGAGTTCTTTTATGTTAAATTAGACGTATTACCTTAGAGGGGATGACCCAGAGGGATTATATGGGGAGGAAGTTGGGAAGCAGGTTCAGGATGGGGAACACAGGTACATCTGTGGAGGATTCATGTTGATGTATGACAAAACCAATACAATATTGTAAAGTGAAAAAATAAATAAAACTAAAAAAAAAAAGACTTGAGACTCTCATTCGCATACCTTTGGGGAACACCAACAGCTGTGTCCCTCTCCAGAAATTTCCATCAGCTCAAGTAAGTATCTAAACTCAGGTTGGCCTCCATCCCCAAATGGTCTCAAGGCAAGGCCACTCTAAAGGACCACCCCAATTCCAGTGATTCCTATGAAACTATGAGTTTATCTTTGTAACTCACTGAAGTTCAGGTTCTCTCTTTGTCCAGTTCTCGAGTGTTTATATCTAAATATTGGTACTGAGGGCACTGCCCAAGACACCTTTTTTTGTTGTTGATTTTTGCCCCAAACACGTTCCACTTGAAAATCTCCCACTCGTGGTCTGTTTTCCAGAGTTCTGACTTAAAACAATGTGTCAGCAGCGGTCCAGGTGAATAGTTCTTAACCTGAGTTGTTGAAGCTGGATGCTCTGGCAGCGAGCTGGCACGGAAGACTCCGTCACTGGTGGTAGGCACAGCCCTACAGTTACAGCAGTTCATTTGCTAGAACCCTCACCTTCGGTGAACTGGTATACACTCACAGGTACAGCATCTCAGGCTTCTGCGTGGCTGAGGAAAGTGTTAGTTAGAAGGAAATCATGCCAGGTGTCTCTTATGGCATGACTTTGATGCATCCGAGAAAACCAATAAATAGTGGGGGATTAACCACTAATTGAAGGTGAAGTATAAAAGTCAGAGGGCCTCCTTGGCAGCTTATAAAGGGACTCTTATCTCCTGCAGCTAGAGACAGGGCAAAAAACCGAGTATTCTGCCCAGAAATTAATTACAATAATAGCAGAAAGCCTTCCAGAGAAGATTAAATTGTCAGTCTTTCCTGCAAAATTTGTGCCAGTGATAGATTCCTGGTTGGAAAGACTGAGATCCTGAGGCTCGAGTTGTGGACATTCGGGTTGATGAACTCTTTATATTAACTCCAAATCCCTTAAATCATTTTTACTTGAAGAAGGGGCCTGCTGCTTCCTAATAAGGGCCTGCGTGTCTCCACTGCTTGAAAATTCTCAGTGATCACTGCCTCAAAAGGAAACATAAACACCCCTCAGCACCTGGCTGTTAGCTCCCCTTTTAGATTCCAAGCTGGGGAAGTGCTGGGAAGGTGAAAGGAGGCAGGAAATTATGACTCCCAGGGCACCTCCTAGTGGGTCTGCAGGACTTAGTATACACGGAAAGGAGCTGGGAGAATCTTACTGAGACTGCATCCTGATGGTCCTGTATCAAAAACAGTAGAACATGAGATTGGATAACAGTTCCTTAATTTATCAAGAAGGGGAGAACTCTTGTGATAAAGGGTTTGGCAGCTTGACAAGATCTCAAAGACCAGTGTTGAATCAATGTTAAGATAGGTCTTGGAAGCGGGGAGACAGTGAAGGCCCATAATAAGTAGAGTCGAAAAGTCAAAACAGCCATGGCAGACGTGGGCAAAAGGGAATTTTAAAAATTAATAAAAACGGCCAAGCTACTGGAGTATACATGGCCTGAAAACCCACCAGTTAATCTCTCCTGAGGGAGAACCTGCGATGCTCCTCAGTTACAGAAGCAACCTGAAACTCTGGGGCTGAAACACCGTTGTCCTTGAGAAGCTCAAGGACGCTATTGTCTGTTGGCAGGACTCAGGGCAATAAAAGACTGTCAGAGAACCGTGTGCTCTGCAGATAAGAAGGACGATGGAATCTTGAAAATACAGAGGTCAAACGTAGCATCTAACCCTCAGCAGCAGCGTGGGTGCAGCTGCCATGATGAGCAGTGAAACAGGTCTGGCTGCAACAGGTGTTGCCTCTCAGAGAGTGTCCCTTCTGACAGCGTGAAGTAATGTTAATACCACTGGTGTGCACCTCCCCCAAACACATACTAAGACTGAGACTTGGGACTGGCTCCATCACTACCAAGCAAGAGGAGGAAATGCAGTCCTGAGCGGAAGGTGGGACACTGACCTGAGACGCGGCCCAGCGCCTCATATTCACGCAGGTAGTGATCTGTGAAAACAGCCTTGGGGAAGAGAAGACCTTTGCAGATGTGATGGGGGCAGAAAGGCGTCAACACAGAACTCGAGTGACCCACTTGGATGCTCCTGTTGCAACTTTCCTCTGAAGTAATTGCAAAGAGACACAAGCAGGAAACCTATCCTGGGAAGATGATGACCAAGAGGTTAGAACCATCGTGAGGTCTGACTGCTAGGTAAGCCACCGAGACTTTCAAAGGTGCCGGCCGAGGGTGAAACGGGGAGGAGACAATGAGTACAGGGTATGGCCCTGTGACCAACAGCAGTAACAGACGCTATTTGTTCAACCAACCACTGCCACGATTCCCCTGCCACAGGACCCCACTGCCTATGAGCTGATCCCAGCCAATGAATTATATGGCAGAAACACCAATGCCTTCCAATGGGCTACTTTGTCTTCAGGATTCTCCACAGCCATGACTGAAACTCTCATAGACTTGTACTGAAGGCTGACATTTATTTTCCTACCCAGCCCTCCTTCCTCCCCTCTTTCTTCTAGGGGTAAGCCTTGCATAACAGTCTGATGGAGCCCCCTGCCTCCTGGTATTCCTCACGATCCCGTCTTCCAGTACATTTTTTTGCATGTCTAATCCTGTCTTAGCTTCTGCCTCTCAGAGGAAATGGGCTAACACATCTGTGATCCCTAAGAGAAGGGAAATGCTTGCGGTGAGCCCCGTGTTCACACTAGCTGCTGACTGCATGCCACTTTCTGAATTAACGTGTAAGGAATTAGAAGTCAAACAGAACAGGGTTTTCTGTAACACAAAGTTGAAAAATCTCAAGGCCAAGCTAAGAAAGAATATTACTGCATAAATCCATCCCTAGGGAGCTCAAGCACAAGATAAACAAATGTATAGCAAGATAAATAACAAAGATTCACTGTATATGGTAGACGGAGATTGACTGGAAAGGAGAACAAAGGGCATTTCCAAGAAGATGGAAATGTTTTGTGCTCTGATCAGAGTGCCAGCTATTGCTTAATTCATCAAGTTGTTCCCTTCATAATAGTACATTTCACCAAATGTCAAGTATTTTGATATATTTATTGACTCATTAATAATGAAATAAATATGACCCTTGCCAAAGTCCACAATGGACCATGAGAGCGAATAGCTAACTCACTGTCACACTTTTATGAATACCTCAATTCTCATATCTAATTGCTCCTTTAAGTAAGTCTTTCTGTCTTGATCAGATAATTACTTAGGATTGTTGGTCTGATGTTTGAGAGTTTTGAAGTCTATCTTCAAAAGATATAAACATATTAATTTATATTATTATATTTGAAGTGAAGTGAAAGTCTTTCAGTCGTGTCTGACTGTTTAGGACCCAATAGAATACCCCAGGCCAGAATACTGGAGTGGGTAGCCATTCCCTTCTCCAGGGGATCTTCCCAATCCAGGGATCGAACCCTGGTGTCCTGAATTACAGGTGGATTCTTTACAAGCTGGGCCACAAGGGAAACTCATTACTATATATAAATGTTATTAATTCAATGAGGCCATATAGTTAAGGGAAAACTCTCCAAGTTTAAGATTCAGGAAGACATGTATATTATGTGAATTCTCTAGAACTCAGGATAGCTACATAGCTGTGAACTCATTAATGTAACTTAAATGGGATAATCCTGGTAAATAAGAAATGTGCCAATCAGAAAGGGTCAAGATTACACCAGAAATACTACATAGAAGAAGCTTGTAGATGAAAGTTTTGTCAGCCAAGGAATAGACTTACAGAAAGAGAGCTTCGGCCATCAGCCTTCAAACACATTAGCCCCCATCCCTATGCTGAGACAAAAGAAAAAAAAAAAGCTTTGCTCTTTGACACATAGAGCTTTTGTGTAGTGATGACAAAATTAATATGTCAGAATCACTAAATGTGGTGGCTAGATATTGGATCATGAATAATTTACAGTGGAAGAGTTGCCACCTTGTGAAGGATTTAAGGCATGGACTGACAAAACTGTCTTTTCTAACAGTATTATTCCCATTGCTTAACCTGTTTTTATTTTCTGTGATTTTTATAGAAAAAAATATTGCTAACATTTATTCTGTCTTTAAATCTCATATCCCTTCAGACTCTACAGACTTTGTCAGCTTGGATCTCTATCCATGATAGATGCAACTCTACCTGCCCAGTATGGATTTATCTCCTGAGTATTCATCTCTTAATGATTTATTATTAAATCTTATCTTTTGAGTCAGGTATTAGATCTACCAGTGGTAGGTCTTATTTTTCTGCCAAATTTTCACTTTCTTCCTAGTAAGGGTTTTACCCATCCTCATTATGGACACATAGCATGCAGGTAGGCCCCTACAGTACTAGCTCATTGATCTGGGTCTTGGCTAAAGGAATGTGAAAGAACATAGTGTACAGAAATATCTGAGGGGAAGCTTAGGAGACATCAAGAGTTCCTGCCAGCTGCTTTCTGAATGTCTCAAATAAGGCCAGCTCCCTGAGGCTAGAATCTAGAATGAAAAAACTTGTGGATCAGAACCACAGAACTTGAGCCAGGCCAATGACATCTACCATGAGCAAGACCTAAATATATGTTGTTGTGAGCCACTGTGACTTGGGCAGGGTCACTTGTTTTTAACAAAGCTTACTAATAAAATTTATATGCTGAATTAGGAAATAATCAAACTGAACTCTTGTGACAGCAACTTTGAACCCATTTTAGCTGATATATCACATAAAAGTGAAGAAAAGGACTTCCCAGGTGCTTCAGTTGGTAAAGAATCCTCCTGCGATGTGGGAAACCTGAATTCAACCCCTGTGTTGGGAAGATCCCCTGGAGAAGGTAATGGCAAACCACTCCAGTTTCTTGCCTGGAAAATTCCATGGACAGGGGAGCCTGGGGCCTGGCAGGATACAGTCTGTGGATTGCAAAGAGTCAGACACGACTGAGCAACTAACACACACACACAAACAAAAATAACAAAGCAATTTAAAATTCACATTAATACAAATAAGAAAAATCTTAAATATGGAAGTAACTACAATCCAAGATTGCTAAAAAATGATTTATTTGTCTTTTGTTTATTTTTATTTAAGATTAAGGAACTAGTGTTCTCATTGCTTAATGAACACCTCCAAGCATTTGAAGAGAGGTCTCTCTTTCTCCAAGTCCTCACAAATGAAAGCTGTTCTTCCTTGACATGTCATATAAATCATGGACAGTAATAGAATAAATATCCGTTTTGGCTCCCCATTACATATACAAAACATCCCTTCATATCCTTTGATGCTCATTCCATCAGTAGTATCCTTCTCTACCAACTCTGATGCTGTTGTTTGCAGAACACAGACTCAATGGACACGAGTCTGAGTAAACTCCAGGAGTTGGTGTTGGACAGGAAGGCCTGGTGTGCTGCAGTCCATGGGGTCGCAAAGAGTCCAACATGACTGAGCTACTGAACTGACTGAACTGAACAGAACACCTACTCACTCCCAGTAATTAAAGCTCTGCTCAACTCACATATTCCATACTTACTCCTCTCGTCCTCCTTGGTGACTTCAGATAATTATCTAAATGACCCATTTGAAATCCTCGTCTTTGCGTTTTGTCTCATCTCTAGCAAAATTTGGTTTCCCCTCAATTTAGCCTTCATTCCCATAGATACTCTGCATCTTACACTGTCGTTAGCTTGTTTTCCCCTGAAATCCACATTGTTACTGTCTCACTCTTTGAGTGCTGACTCTCACCCTTTGAACTTTCTCCTGTAGCCCTTTAGAATTAGTTCAGTTCAGTTCACTTGCTCAGTCGTGTATGACTCTTTGTGACCCCATGAACCGCAGCACTCCAGACCTCCTTGTCCATCGCCAACTCCCGGAGTTCACCCAAACTCATGTCCATTGAGTCAGTGATGCCATCCAACCATCTCATCCTTTGTCGTCCTCTTCTCCTCCTGCCCTCAATCTTTCCCAGCATCAGGGTCTTTTCCAATGAGTCAGTTCTTCGCATCAGGTGGCCAAAGTATTGGAATTTCAGCTTCAACATCAGTCCTTCCAAGGGACACTCAGAACTGATCTCCTTTAGGATGGACTGGTTGGACCTCCTTGCAGGCCAAGGGACTCTCAATCTTCTCCAACACCACAGTTCAAAAGCATCCATTTTTTGGCACTCAGCTTTCTTTATAGTCCAACTCTCACATCCATACATGACTATTGGAAAAACCATAGCCTTGACTAGACAGATCAGTGTCTTGAAATGTCATCCTCTTGGGTTATAAACTTCACACATCTGTACTTCTTTTTAAAAAAATGTTTGGAAGTACTGTTGAAGTACAGTAGTGTGGGGTACTATTCTGCTTTGATTCCCTTTTTTCCCATATTAGGTTTGGTGGCCCTTTCAACCCTTGATAATCACTGTCAACTCTCTCCCTTTGCCATTCTTGTCTGGGAAACCTCAACCCTGCTTGAACAAACGTATATATATAGTCTGTGTTTGAAACCTGTATAACTGAGCTCGACTAGAAGTAGGAAGCAGTCATATAACCATACAGACATGTCTCTCCTTAAATTCATGAGCTAAAGCCTCAAATAGATAAGGAGGATTGCCTAAAAATAATACTGCATGTCCCAAATAAGTTGGCTTTCACAGGCTTTGAGACATATATATATATGTGTGTGTGTATATATATATATATATATATATATATATATATATAAGAAATTTGTTTTCCTCAAATACCTTCTTAAATGATATCTTCTATTTCACTTAATTTATTGTGCACTGTATAATGACTTCTGGCTGGCCAACTTCCCTTGCCTTTAAGGGCTTCCCTAGTGGCTCAGACTATAAAGAATCTGCCAGCAATGCAGAAGACCCAGGTTTGATCCCGGGTTGGGATGATCCCCTGGAGAAGAGAATGGCTACCCGCTCCAGTATTCTTACCTGGAGGATTCCCTGGACAGAGGTGGGCTACAGTCCATAGGGTCGCAAAGAGTCAGACATGATTGAGCAACTAACATTGTCATTTCTTTTTCATATAATGGCTGCCATTGTATTTGTTATTTATGACATATCTGCCTAGCCATTTTCTGCTTCCTGGTCATTGTATTTGCTATTCTCTTAGCCTATTATTCTCTTACTGAGTTCTGTGGATTCCTATATCCCTCTCATTGGGCAAGTTCATTTCAACCATTATGTCCTCGGAGAGCCCTTGCCTGACCATCTCACTCAAAGAAAAACACCTTTATTACCCTCCGTTCCATTGCCCTGTTGACTGCTTCACACACTAATCACAATATGAAATCATCCAATAAATATTTTGGCCTATGAATAAATGAATGAATACCATCTACAAATCACTTGATAATAGTTTAATTCATTTTACAGTCTGTAAAATGAAGATGTAATGGTACATGTAATAGTCACTTTTTAAACTTGTGAGGGTGTATTAGTACACCTAATAGTGTATGGTTTACAAGGTCTCCTGTGGGATTCTAGCCATTTCTTTACTTAATACCTTAACTGCAAGTTGTGAATGACTATCACAGGACTAAGTGGATAGTTGAATACTAGTTGTACTGGCAGTTTGACATGTCTTTTTATGCCTGTTCTACCAGGTGTTGTCAGAGAGCTATATAAGACGGGTTTTAATGCTTCCTGTAGGTGACTTCATCTTCAAAGGGATCGCAACATCCATGGACAGGAATCAACTGCCCAAATATCTCTGCTCACCTTAACAGACCTATGATAGGTATCTCTAATACCAAGGACACACGTTCAAAGTTTCCATAGGTTCTAGTTTGGTCTCCCCAGGAATTCTATACATCATAAATGTTATAGTCATAGTCCACTCACGTCAGAGAACTCCCTGTAAACATACTACTCCGTCAGATAGATCGTGAGTGGATAAACCCAATCAGCGTTCCTCTTCCCATCTCTTTCTAAGACATGCAGTTGAAAGGTAAAGAGTTTCACATTTAAGTCACACAGAAGGGATAAAATCCCTAGATATTTTTGATCTTCCCAGTAGAATTCTAAAACACATGTACTTGTTTTTCTAAGGACAGGATCACAATTGCAACTAACAAGCTATCACAATTTGGTAAGGTGTGTATTTGTGAGTATGTGGTTAGCCACAATGCCTCCATTATCCATAGCTATTTACACAAAGGTTTCTGGTGTAGTGCAGGGCTGTACGATAGTGGTGATACAGTGTGTGTCTGCTCAGCCGTGTCTGACTCTTTGTGACCCTATGGACCGTGGTGGCTGGCCAGGCTCCTGTGTCCATGGGATTTTTCAGATGATCTTCCCAGTAGAATTCTAAAACACATGTACTTGTTTTTCTAAGGACAGGATCACAATTGCAACTAACAAGCTATCACAATTTGGTAAGGTGTGTATTTGTGAGTATGTGGTTAGCCACAATGCCTCCATTATCCATAGCTATTTACACAAAGGTTTCTGGTGTAGTGCAGGGCTGTACGATAGTGGTGATACAGTGTGTGTCTGCTCAGCCGTGTCTGACTCTTTGTGACCCTATGGACCGTGGTGGCTGGCCAGGCTCCTGTGTCCATGGGATTTTTCAGGCAAGAATACTTGGAGTGGGTTGCCATTTCCTCCTCCAGGGAATCTTTCCAACCAAGGGACCAAACTTGTGTCTCCTGCATTGTCAGGCAGATTCTTTACCAGTGAGCCGCCTGGGAAGCCTCTAGTAGTAATGTAGAAGACAGATCAATTATTATATTATGAGGCGCAGGTCATATGTTAATTAGACTCATTATTTTTCCTTTATTCCCACAGGTGCCCTCTAGGGAATATCTACTGATTCATTCTCCCAGAGCAACTTTCTCTTCTGACAGACATTTGTAGACTTGGCATTCGAAATTTTGGTTAATAAGAGCTTTATTTTGTTACTTTAAAAAAAGCTGATATTGTCTAAAGTTCAATACTTTAGACAGGTTAATCATGAAGTATATATCTTTTAAAGGAATCATTTACTTGAAGGACTGCAGCTC
>SJYC01140452.1:0-16919 GCA_006408675.1 Madoqua kirkii
GGTGAATGGGTGGGCATCCCTGGGTAGACCTGGGGCTTTGCTGACGGACAAAGGGGTCTTTGGGGAGGTGGTGAACCGGCGCCCGAGGGGGAGAGGCTGAGGCTGGGCTTAGGGGTGGGGGGTTGGGGTTCTCGGTGATCTTCCGGGTTCGGTGGGCTCTGCAGAAGCGCCTTGAGCCCAGACAAAGCGGCCGTGTCCTCGGCCAGGACTCCGAGGGTCGGGGCCTCGGCGGCGGGCCACCCTGCGGAGCGCAAGCGGGAGGAACGGGTCGGGGGCTCGCCGGGGAGCCCCCTCCTCAGGCCTCCGTAACCCGCTGGCGGGAAGGCGGGGCGCACCCCGAGTCTTGGGATGCTCCCCCTTTCCTGGGCGACATGCCTCCTGTGGCCTCAGCCGGCTGGTGGGCGCAGCCCAGGGCGCCCGGGAAGAGGAGGAAGGGGAGGGGAGTGAAGGCAGGGGGCGAGCAGGCGTCGACCTGGGCTAGAGGGTCTGGCCAGCCCCGCGGGGCTTCTCTCGCACCTTCTCCGGGCTGAGCCCGCCCCTCCGAGGATGCGCGGGGCTGGCGCATCCAGCAGGAAGAGGGGTGCGCGCGGAACGGGGGTTCTCCGGGCCCCTCTCCACGAGAGACCTGCCCGCCCGGGTGGAGGAACCAGCCTCTACTGCAAGAATCAGGCCCCCTTTACAAATAAAACAATAACTTTTACTGCTCCAGTCGGCCCCCGCGCGCCTCCTCCCTAATTAAAACCCGCAATCACGGCCACGCGGGGCGGCGCGCGCCGCGCCTCGCTGAAACCTGGGAGTTGGCGCTGCCCGGGGTTTGGGTTGGGGGGGCGCACCGGGAGGACAGCTGGTCCTCCCCAGCCCACCCTCGCCCCAGCGCTTTCCCTTCGGCTGAAACGTCCCCTGAAAAGCTGGGGATAGCAGCTGATTATTTCAACTCCCCCAGTAGTGCTTCTGGTGGCGGGGTTGACTCATCCCAAACAACGGTTCTTCTCATTGACTCTCTTTCTACCCAAGCCACGTGGAGGGGCTGGTTTCTTTGGAGATGAGTAACCCAGCGTGGCGGTTTGGCCGCCTGAACCCAAGCCAGTTCCTCGCCCGAGAGGTAAACAGCAGTCTGACCTTTGGGGGCGCCGCTGCGTACCTTGTGACAGGCGGTAGATTCGGTGAAGGGCAATTCCATAGTCCTTGGATCTTAGAACATCCTTCTGGATTCGGATTTAGCATCCCTGCTTCCATCTGACAGCAGACAGGTAGTTACTTTCTTTATTCCACCTGCCTGCCTTTTAACACTGGAGGTCCCACCTAGAGTAGGTGTGACCTGGTTCTTCTTATATCCAGGATCCAGTGGTTATTCCACACAGAATGAAAAGCAAGAAACAGCCGCTCAGCTTCCCACACCAAGCAGCCACATTCACACATCTCCAGAGGAATTCCAGCAGCATGTAATCATTCCATAAGCAATGACTGAAGAATAGGTCGAGTAATTATTGGATGTTCAGAATTGTTTCTTTCAAAGTTAGCCTATTAATTGCCTGATCTGTTGGCTAGTTAATAAAGTTTAACTGAAAGGGCATTTAGGGATATAAAGGAGTCTGTTCTTAACTGATATTTTTACTTAATGAGGGAAAATGGCATTTGCCTCTCAGCTGGCATATTCTTTTATTGACTGTGTTCTTTGGATATAAGTAGAAATAACTTAAAGATTCTACAGATAAAATTATGTGGGTGTACTCATTTAATGAAATAATGCATTTGGGAAAGTAACAAACTTTAATACCAAATGACATTTGCTTTGTTACTCCTTAAAACTTGCCACATACTTTTTTAATGGTGGACTTTAAATGGCACTTTAACTTACTTTTCTTATTATCTAGAGATCTCTTTTTCACTTGACTGTGCACTTTAGGTTGTCTCACTAGATTATCTCCAGTATTAGCTCTGAAATTTAGGATTGACAGTGGAGATGTACATTCATCCTTCAGAGTGTTTTAGCATTGTCAGCAGTGTTCATTCCAGTTTGTTCTAGAGGAGAACACGCTCTGGTAACTCAGGAAACCAGAATCTGCATGTTACTTCATATGTTATATTTGGAATTCTACTAAAAGCCACATGCTGTAAGTCAAGGTAGCGCATCTCATTGTTTTTTACTTGTTTGACACTTAGGTCATGAAACACAAAACTGCCTGCTATTTCTGTTGAGGCTTAATTTGATGCAAGTTCTTTTCATGTAAATAACTTAAATTTTCATTTTAAATAGGAAGTTTAACCTAAGAGAACAGATCCCAAAGCCAAATCAAGAAGAGTTTACAATGAG
The DNA here is from genome assembly GCA_006408675.1 of Madoqua kirkii. Taxonomy (NCBI): domain Eukaryota; kingdom Metazoa; phylum Chordata; class Mammalia; order Artiodactyla; family Bovidae; genus Madoqua; species Madoqua kirkii. The sequence goes on from SJYC01140452.1 coordinate 2,315, forward strand.
GTGGAATGCAGGACTTTTGGGTACCTAATTTCATGAAACTGAAATAATCCTATGTATTAGGTACTGCAGAGTTAATAGAATAAATTATAGCGATGTCTGGCAACTCATATTTCAAACAAAAATATTTGTAAAGTCTAATAACATAACTACTGACTTTATCCCTGGTATTACATGGATGGCCATCTAAGTGGGTTTTTTAGCTGCGTATAAGCAGGGATACTTTATATGTTGCTTTATTTCTTTTATATGGTGTGTAATTATCCCTTTAGAAGTATATGTTGAACCTTCCTGTATATAGCCCATGCAAGAAATGTTTTCAGTGCAGCTGTTTGGATCTAGGATGAGAAGCTAGGAGGGGGTGGCATCATCCTTCATGCCTTGCATTCACAGGAAGGAAAAGGCTTGTCCAAGACCAAGTACTACCAAGGTCACAAGTGAAGAACCCCCTGGGACTCATTTAACTTTATACAAAGTTTGCTCCAGAGCATCAGACTGCTGGAAGCCTGGCCTTCTCACACATGAGTTCCACTGACTTCAAGGAGAAGTGTGACTAGTTGTAGATACTACATTCATTCGAAATACTTTCCAGTAGTAAAAGTCTGAAGTTTGGCTGATCACCAGTTTACTGAAAACAAAACAGTTCAAAGGGCAGAGTAATGTGGCAGCATTTCATTAATATGTTAATGAAACTGATTTAAACTTTTAAAGCACGTCTTTAAATCTTTGCAGTTCTGAAAAGGTTGCATACCATATTGCAGCAATCATTCTGCTTTATGAAAACTTATCTTTATCTACCTGTCAGTAAAGCAATCTTCCACAGGTATTTAAAATGCCGGCTTACTTCTATAAAAGTTTATTGGTGGCAAAAATAGTTATTTAATTGTAATGTTAGGTAGTTAGAATAGGGAAAAGGAGTCCAAAATGGTGGTGGCTAAAAGACAAGGAGGGGAAAGCCTGCGAAAATGGAACAGAGGAAGGTCAAAGGAAGGTCCGAGGACCTGAGTGAGGACTTCAAGTAGGACAGCATTCCTGACTAAGCCAAATCTGCATAGGGCAGATAAAAAGAGGAGCCAGAGGTCTCTCTCTCTCTCTCCTGCCCCTGCGCACGCTGGGGCACTCTTCTCTTTCCGTCCTTGGATCGAAGTGCCCTCATGCCTCGAAGATGGATTTTCCGGCTATCTTCTAAATAAAATACAGCTGTACACTGAACTGTAACACTGATTTGTCTAAGAGCTATAACATGGTCCGTTCGCGACCTGAGAGCTATAACATGGCCTGTCCAAGACCCCAGAGCTGTGACACGCCGAGGGGGCTTTAATGTCCGTCACTCCAAGTCTTTGTTGTGACAAGACAAAAACCGAGGAGCATACACTCGCCTGACAGTAGCAACTTGTGTTTAGCAAAAGATGAATCGACAGGCCAGTTATTAACAAGATGAAGATTGGGAAGATACCGGCCCCTAGAAATGTTTGTGTCCATACCCTTGGAAGTACATCTCCAAAAGTATGAAGGTTAACTCTATACATCCACATTTTCATTCATATACAGTTATCATGATTAGACATGTAATATAAAAACTGACTCTGGGCCACTGAGTAGTAACTGCACCTTGTTTCCTTACATCTTAAATGACCTCTATCAAATGACTATTATTAGCCATGCCTAGGCATGCGAGTGTATCATTTTCATCAAACAGTTTAAAATATTAATTTTTATAGACTTCTAAATTTTACAGGGAGTAGTTGCATTTGATGCTTTGAGTTGCTTCAAATTGGAACTACATGTTTCAAAAAGAATGCAAACCAAAATACCAAACTCTAAGCCTCCAATTACAGAATTCATCTAGCAGCTGTTGCACAGGCAGTTTCCATTGATAGTAGGGGAGGATTGCCTACATAATAACACAGATTTAGACTTTGTGACTGAGCGAATAGACATGCTGCTTTTTAACTATGTTCTTGAGAGTCTTAAAAAAAAAAAGAAAAATAAGAGGTGACATGTAAAGAAAAACAGATTTGAAAGGGCTAGGCCATAGACAGGAGGCTTTTTTTTTTCCTCTGAGTCTGGATTTACATCAATAAAATGTCAAGAAATAGTCTACTGAACAGTGAACAGTTTCAACTATAAAGGCCCTAAGGGCCTAAATGCCATCATAGGTATCTGTCACTTACAGTCAGTGCCCCTGTGGTCAGTATGCCTCATGATATACTTGCCCCATGCTGTTGAATGGTGGGGGCAGCACAGCTGATTTTTTGATATAACCGAAAATACCAGTAATAGTGGCTACTGAATGAGTATTCCCCCAATTGTAATCTCTCATCTCCCCACCCCAAACAACTATCAGAAAAGCACTTCGTTGTTGAGACATTTTGAGACCAATGTAATTTCAGAATTAGCACTTCAGTTGTTTTATAAATTACTTTCACATGCAGAGTCCCATTTAATCCTCACAAAGTTGAAGCATAGTAGTTAATATTTTTGCAATTTTCAAGGTAAGGTTCAAGCCACCTCATCACAGAGGATGAGATGGTGGGATGGCATCACTGACTAGATGGACATGAGTCTGAATTAACTCTGAGAGTTGGTGATGGACAGGGAGGCCTGGCGTGCTGCAGGGGTCGCAAAGAGTCAGACACGACTGAGCGACTGAACAACTGAACTGAACTGAAAGCCACGGTGGCCTGGAAAAAGAATGGGGTCAAAGGATTTAGGCGCTAGCAAGCAACAGAGTCGTAAACACGCCTAGATCACTTGATAGCCAGCGTCTTCTTGCTCCAAAACAAAAGCTCTTTCCGTTATGTCTCAGGTCTCCTGTGAAAATAAAATTGCTGTTCTAGGAGTCACAGTTACACAGATGCAGGAGGACTGGCCAAACATCCTGTCTCTATTGTCACGCACAGCAGGGAGGGAGGGATTAAAGGGAACAGAACTTTGATGAGAATTTTTTCCTTTAAGTCCTGCAAAGGTCTTTTCTTTACATGAAACCAGTTTTATTTTAAAAAAGCAAGTGAAATAATAAATGTAAATGGTTGCCCGATGAAGTCATATTCACCTAATCTTTGTAATACCTTTCATCATGCTTATACTTCTTCTAACATATAGAAAATGTCATATTTGTAAGCTGTCACCAGTAAACTAAATCAAGTATTATGATATTATAAAAAGTGTTTCTTATTTTTACAAAGCTCTTATTGTGTTCTGTTCCAGAGAAGGTGAGCTGTGTTTGAGTCGATCCCTTGTCAATAGTTCGGATAAAATCATTCGGAAGGCTGGTTCTTCAGTCTTCCAGCATTCTGTAGAAGGCTGGAAAATCAATTCCTCTTTGGTCCTAGAAATAAGGTGAGTTTCTTTAATAAGGCATATTAAGTTTCACATCATGTTCGAGAATACACTGGACTTGGCAAACTTACCTTGAATGCTTGATTTATAGTTTAAGTGAGAATATTTCAGTAAGAGTGGACCAGTGCTTAATGTTGCTCATTGAAAGATGTGAAGTCATAAGACTGAAATCACTATACAGTCAGAAATATAAGGATGAATATGTAAGTTTTTAACATACTGTCTTTATACTAATGAAATAAAACATTCAGCAGAACCCTAATATTTAACATACTTTTGTCTGGGTGGACATATATTTTGAGAATTATCTTTAATTTCTCTAAAGTCTTTAATCCGAGAAGGCAATGGCACCCCACTCCAGTACTCTTGCCTGGAAAATCTCAGGGACAGGGGAGCCTGGTGGGCTGCTTCCTATGGGATCAAAGAGAGTCAGACACGACTGAAGCAACTTAGCAGTAGCAGCAAAGTCTTTAATAATCCTGTGTTTTCTCATACTGGATGCAAGTAGAGACTATTCAACTACTATTTTTGCCAACAGTTATAAATAAACTTTACTTATTCTATGAGTACTATTCAATAATTATATCCTAAACAGGTAAAAATTAGCAAATAAGGTTCTGGCTTCACTTTCACTTTTCACTTTCATGTATTGGAGAAGGAAATGGCAACCCACTCCGGTGTTCTTGCCTGGAGAGTCCCAGGTATGGGGGAGCCTGGTGGGCTGCCGTCTATGGGTTCACACGGAGTCGGACACGACTGGGGCGACTTAGCAGCAGTAGCAGCAGCAGAATAGAGGCTTATTCTTTGTAAGATTTCTAGTATTTTCACTTAGACAAGCTCTTGAAATCAAATACAGTGCCTATCTATACTCATTATATCTTGTTTTCTTCAGTTATAATTCTATAACTAAGAAGAAAGTTAGGGCCTTCCTAATTATAGAGGAAACAAGATCATTTTCACTATAGTTACTTTGCTGTGTTGGTTGGCATGTTTAAATCAGAGCATTTCAGTAAATCAGAACTCTAAAAGTTCAAGGGAGCAACCATCCTTTACATAATAAAACACTGCATTTTCTAGCATTGGTTAAATGCTAATTACTCAATGACTGAATATTAACATATAGATTTTGTAAGAGTGGTTTAGTGGTTAAGAGGGTAAGCTGGCTGATCTCTTTGGGTTTCTACGTCCTCACTTCTTGCCTCACATCATATATAATGTAGAATAAGCCCCTTGAAGGAAGAATCTACCACCCTCATCTTCAGTGCATGCACAGCAATTCATAGAATGCATTGCATGGAAGGCACTCACTACATGTTGAAATATAATTGAAAGAGTGGCTGCAAATTAAAAAGAGATGGGTGCCATGGAAATGCAGAAATTGGTAGACCTCTTTGTTTTAAAACTTTCAGTCTGACTGGAGTGGAAACAGGACTCAAACCTGACAGCAATGTCAGGTGGTATATGTCTGGTTGTTTTTGGCTGAGGGTGAACTTTGTATATTTGAAGGCAGATTACAAGAACAAGGAGATGAGTAGCATCTGACTGATGCCGGCCAACTCTGACAGTTTATAAATCAGTGTCTTCTGGGTAGAATATGTGTAGCAATCAATATTTATTTCCAGTGGATAAAAGAAAACTTCAAACAGTTCTAATAAATTAGCAGATTCCTTACAAAAGTACAGATTTTCATGTTCTCTTGAGAGATTGAAAAATGTGTAACTCTGGGCCTGTGCTCCTCCTGAGACTTCCTTGGCTGAAACCAACGCTAATCATAGCGTCTCCAGTTGGACAGTCTTATACCCTCGTCCGTTTTCTCGTGATACCTACCTGGTGTCATCCTCACTATCTCATACTACCATGCCCACACTGACATTTAGAAACCCTGTAAGAGATGAGATAATTATGAAGGAAAGCTACAGGATGTGGAACTAGAAGGGGCCATGAGTAGCGTGTGTTTGAGTCTAGAAAGGAGTAAGGATTTAATATTTCTTGGAAGTAGATCAGAGAGAGAGAGAGATGGGTGATTAAAAAGAAAATATATGATCTACAAGAATGGCTAGAAAGAAAACTTTTAATTGTGAATGATTTGACGAGAAAGGTGTCAACTATGTAAGGTTCTGTAGGTCAAGTAAAAGAAAATAATGAAAGAAAACAAAGTAAAATCAGAAATTGAAATACTTTAATATAATTATTATATCTAATAAGTAATGTAAAGAATGTATCTAACCATGCTGAATAATAAATCAGGTAAAGTCTAATAAATAAAAATACATAATTAACAGTAATTTGATCAATAAATCTGGCCATGCCTTCTTAGTATCTGTGAAAAAATGAATACTACATAGGGGCATGAGGCTCCATCTATTGCTGTTTTTAAGATATTCAAGCTAAAAGTATTTAACATAAGTTGACCCAAGGCAATTTATTACAACTTTACAAATTAATGAGAGTTGCATTCATATCTTTAAGGGTGATTTATTTTCAATTATAATAGCTCATAATGTGAATGAAATGTAAAGACTCTTCATATGGTTCTCCTTAGCAGGTAAAGAAGTAAACAATTAAACAGCGAGCAAATATTGAATAAGACATACAAAGTTGTCACTTCCTTTCAAGGAAATAATAATTTATAAAACCATTACTGCTCAATATACAGTTTATAAAAATTATATAATTGCCTATCACAGTAGTGACTAGTAAGGATCAATTTGACACCTAATACAAAAAATGTAGAATATAAAATAGCTGGTTAGTGACTTTTCTTTTTAAGTCCAACCTAAAACTAATTTTGGTTATTTTCCTTTGTTTTTCTCCACATCTATAGCATTTATGAAGAACCACATTAAATTTGTGTCAGTGAGTGGGTATGGGCCTATTTTACAAATGTTTTCAAAATTCTACTTTGAAGTGTTTGATTAAGACATTACAACTAGTCAATTTTGATCTTACATGATTGAACAGTGCTTACAAATCTTTCTCATTTTTGAAATCTCATTAAACTTATAATGCTCTTCTGACATTCCTAATAAATTATTTATCTATTTGCATTAAAATGTGAAACAGTCACTGAAGATAAATTGTTTTCCCCTACTTCTGTAGACATGATTTTCTTTCTTGTTACTAATTCTTCCAGCCCTCTGTACACTCTGCAGCTTGCATATGCACATCAAGAAAGGATTTATATATATTCATCAAACAACTGTACCTCTGGGGAGTTATCTGAGACAGATGATTTCGTATATTAGTTCATTGTACTTTGAAAACTCATCGAGATTTAGGGAAGTTTACACATCCCACAGCTAACTTCACAATTAAACTAATTAGCTTGGTTAAAGGCTTGATTTTATTGTTAGTAGCTTGTTGTTTTTCTTGCCTGGAGAATCCCAGGGACGGGGGAGCCTGGTGGGCTGCCATCTATGGGGTCGCACAGAGTCGGACACGACTGAATCGACTTAGCAACAGCAGCAGCTTGTTCTTTATATTGTCAGCTAAGAAATGACACGTTTAAGATGCATCAGATGTTGTCAGTATATCTGTGAACAATGTCCTGAGAAATTGTAGTAGTCATGTCCAACATTTGTGCCTTGACTTTTTTTTTCATCTTTGGGTTGTTTCTTTGTGTTCCCTCATTTTTCATATGTTGAATAGCAATCTAAAGAATTACAATACCAGCTATAAATGTACGGAAGTGTATGAGCTCAGCTACTGCTCATCAGGACCAGAATAAGCACATCATGATTAGTCAGCAAATACACCTTCAACTCTTAGTGACATTATATATCAACGTTCTTGACGGATACAGTTTGTAGGCTGACCAACCATAACAGCAGATTTGTATGTGCTTCAGCTGTCAACGATAATCTGCTGTTGCACGCAGTGATTTACTACAGAAGAAGGGCCACATACATTCTACTTGCCCATTAAGTGGCCATTTGGGGTCTCATAGTGCAATAGTTCCCTGGTCATTCTTCAAAGCCAGGCCTCTCTGACTGTGGAACCAGAGCCTCTTATTATGATAAGAGATTATTATAAATATTTCAGAAGGCTCAAGGTTAATACTAAAAGTGCATACTATTAAAACGCATCTTTATGTAAAGTTCACAAGGTGGAGTTTTTTGTTCTAACATAATAAAATATAACAGCATTCATCCAGAATTGACAAATGCTGAATCAAGTATCAAATGGCTACCTGAGGTGTAAATTAAGCTAAAACAGGCTTTTCTTCAAGCTTTTTTGAGACAGTTTTGCCTTTTCACTTAATTGTGTTCAGAATTTTTTTTTTAATTTTAAACTAACTAGAACATCTTTCCTATAACAGCTAGAACCCTAAGCTCAGAAGCCCTAACAAGCCAGGCTCCTCTGTCCATGCAATTTTCCAGGCAATAGTACTGGAGTGGATTGCCATTTCCTTCTCCAACAAGCTATAGGTTATGTTTTTGTTTGTTTGTTTGTTTCAGAGCTTTAAGGCATGTTACCTTGCAGAATTAATCTTTTGAGACAAAAGATTGTCTGCTTTTTCGAGATGTAATGAAACAATAGGCATTTCTTAAACTTTTTTTTGGTCAGTGAAAACAATTGAATCGATTCAGTGATTTTTGTTTAGAGTCAAAAGTTTGCCAACACTGATTGCTAATACATGTGTATCACTACCCAATTCGTTTCTCAACGCGAGATGCCTTCCAGCTGTAAGATTCGCCTCACAACACTCGCTGATGAAGTCAACAATGTCATTTAGATTAGATTTTAGCTGCCACAGCACGTGTGTTGCTGTTGACAGGAAACCTACAGAGAAGAAAGAGTGGCACCTGGGGATAGGTAGCTATATTTAACATTGCACAAGTGAAAACAATGTTTAGTAACTTAATTCCCCAGGACTCTGCAGCTGCTATTTCAAGTGGTGGGTGACGTTGAAAGGGAAGTTGTAGTTGAAAATTCAGTTGAAAAGTTTCTGTATAGCATCTATTCCTGTCAGTTTCACAGCCTAAACCAGTCTTTCAGTTTAAGCCAGCACTGCCTAACAAAATATTATCTTTATGACTAACTTCTTAGTCTTCCCAAAAGTGACAAATATTTTCTGATTCTGTCAGTTTATCTTTATTGTTGAGACAGTCGCTAAATTTAGGTGTTTGCTTTTCGAATAGGGTTTCAGAAGTAACATTATGCTTACAAAATAACAGTTAAAGACCTGTAAGGAGTCCTTCCGGGTTTCCTTGGTGGCTCAGATGAAACCCTTCCCTTGTGTTGTTCTTTGAAGTCACACGCAGATAACACAATGCTCCACTTTAAAAAACTGGTAAATTACTTGACCACATATCAGGGAAGCTTACACTGGTACAGCCTGCATATTCAACATTAGCTTCTGTTAATTCATGCTTCCAGTCCAGAAATTGGAGTTTTCTATCTCTTTCCAAAGTAGTTTGTTTGTTTTTTTAACGAGCTGCTTTCATTCATGTCAATTTTATCTTTTGAACAAAGCTGTATGTCCCCCTTGGTAATACTTAACATGTTGTTTCAGTTCAACATAAGTACACAAGCTTTTCAGGCTCCCAATGATCAGTTAATTATATTTAAGCACTTGTTTTCTTCTTTCTGGGGCTTCCCCAGGGGCTCAGCAGTAAGCAATCTCCCTGAAATGCAGGAGACTTGGGTGTGATCCCTGACTTGGGAAGATCCCCTAGTTCTTGCCCGGAAAATCCCACGGACAGAGGAGGTTCATGGGCTACAGTGCTTGTCACAAAGAGCTGGACACGACTAAGCACCCCCTCACTTTCTCTTTTCTGTGTTTCTCTTCAATAGATTTATAGTCTGAACAACAATTAGACTTAGCAAATCCATGTAATTTTTATATTACATTAAATCTATAATCTAAAAAACACAGCCTACTGGGGAGAAAAAAAAAACACTAAATTTTCTTTACTGTTTCCAAACAAATATCAAGCATTTTCATCAATATTTTCATTCATTGTAATTATTTTCAGTCTTTGTTTCACCCTACACCAAGAATTTTAGCTCAGATAATACTCAAAGCATAGGTTTAAGCCCATAGAAATGAAAAGTTTGGTTCAATGTAGGAAAAAGAATAAGTTGGAGGCATTCGAAGTCCACCTCCCCTTTTCAGCTTAAGAAAGCAAATTTTATGGCAACAATTTTTCTGAGTTTTATCTAAGAAGATTACATTTTTATATTTCAATTAATCTGCATGAATTGGTGTTTTGTATTCTGTTTTGTAAAGTACTTTTACTATTGTTACTGCTTCCATTAAAAAAATAAAACAAAAAACACTGTTGAGCCTGTAAGACAGAATTGGAATAATACATACAATAATATCATCGTACTTAATACTTATTTATCACATTAGGCATTTTTTTTCCTGACCTCTTAGAGTCCACTTTTTAAATATCATTTTCCCTAAGAATGAACTTATATAAACCCAGAGATTTAGAGACCTGTGTTGGAAAATATTTGTGCTGCTAACTTTTTATAACACAGCAAAGATACTGTGATTGGAAAGTCCCTCTTGCCATCCGTTGACAAGCATTTAAGTGTTAGCCTTATGAGTAAGGGGATTTTCCCTTTTGGATTTCCAAGCTAAAGAGTCCTTTTTCAAAGCCGGACGTATAATCCATTCACCTTAGGCTTGCAAACATACCACAACTCCTGTGTTAAATCTTCAAATACCTACAGCAACTCCTTTAAATTATGTTCAAAGGAAAATGATAAACATCATCTAGTTTGTCAGTTCGACCACATCCGTGCAGTCTTTAAAGTCAAGCTTGTCATTTTTACAGGAAATGAAAAAAAAAAAAGTGTTAAAGTACAGGTATCAGGCGTTACTTAATTTTTTTCACCAGAGAAGTAAGTGGGAGTTAATATGTACAAAAGTTGATTGCTGCTCTTGGCGCTACTTAACTTTTATGAAGAATCACATGTGCTTAACATAATAAAAGGCTTCTCAATTTTCTGCAATTCATATGCTCCATGGTTGCTGATTTCAACAGCGATTCTCTTCTGATGTAGTCTGTACTTTGTTAAGATGACTATTATGATGCCTTATAAGGTTTCTTAAATTTTCATTTGTAGGGCATTTATATACATTTTCCTGTATATAAGCCTGATAATGCAAATATTTGATAAAAATTTTAAAAATGTTCTTTTTTTTCAGAGCTAATAGGCATATTCCTTGTGTATCAAATCTGGACAAATAAAATATTCAGTGATCTGGTTTCCTAATTAGATCACACATTAAAGTGGGATGTGTTTAAAGCAAACCAAAGGATTACGGTTTTCTCAGGGTATATGCCCAGTAGTGGGACTGCTGAGTCATATTATAGTTTCATTTTAGTTTTTAAGGAACCTCCAGAGTGGTTATATCAATTTACATTCTCACCAATAGTGCAACAGGGTTTCCTTTTCTCCACACCCTTCTAGCATTTTCTTTTGATGTTTATTTGATGATGACAAGTGTGTGATGGTTTATTGATGATGACCATTCTGGCCAGTGTGAGGGCCATTTGTAGTGATATGGACAATCTTAGATTCTGTCATACAGACTGAAGTAAGTCATAAAGAGAAAAACAAGCACCACATGTTAACACATGCATATGGACTCTAGAAGAACGGTACTGATGCACCTATTTGCAGGGCAGGAGTAGAGAGACAGGCGTGGAGGACATACTTGTGGAGATGGTGGGGGACGGAGAGAGGGGGACGGATTGAGAGGGTAGCACTGACGTTTGTAATGTCAATTACTCCTTGACTACCATGTGCAAAAGAGGTAGCTGGTGGGAAGCTGCTCTGTTGTGCAAGGAGCTCAGCTTGTTGCTCTGTGATGATCTAGGCAGGTGGGATGGGGGAGGTTGGAGGAAGGCTCAAGAGGGAAGGAATATGTGTATACATATAACTCATTCGTCTTGTAGAGCAGACACTAAAAAATTTACAAAGCAATTATATTCCAATTAAGAAATAAATTAAAAGAAAAGGAAAGATTATTGTTGTTCAGGAGCTATTATGTCCGATTCTTTGTGACCCCATGCAACTGTAGCATAGTAGTCTCCTCTGTCCTCCGCTAACTCTCAGAGTTTGTTCAAATTTATAACCATTGAGTCGGTGATGCTATCTAACCATCTCATCCTCTGCTGCCCTCTTCTCCTTCTGTCTTCAATCTTTCTGAGCTTGAGAGTATTTTTCAAATGAGCCAGCTCTTCGCATCAGGTGGCCAAGGTGTTGGAGCTGCAGCTTCACCAACAGTCCTTCCAATGAATATTCAGGGGTGGTTCCCTTTAGGATTGACAGCTTTGATCTCCTTGCTGTCTTGGGACTCTCAGGAGTCTTCTCTAGTATCACAGTTCGAAAGTGTCAATTCTTCTGCACTCAGGCTTCTTTTTGTTCCAGCTCTAACATATGTACATGACTACTGGAAAAGGCATAGTTTCCGCTCTCCAGATTTGTCATAGCTTTTCTTCCAAGGAGCAAGTGTCTTTTAGTTTCATGGCTGCAGTCACCATCCTCAGTGATTTTGGAGCCCAAGAAAATAAAATCTGTCACTGCTTCCACTTTTCCCCTTTCTATTCACCATGAAGTGAAGAGACTAGATGCTGTGATCTTAGCTTTTTGAATGTTCACTTTTAAACCAGCCTTTTCACTCTCCTCTTTCACCTTCATCAAGAGGCTCTTTAGTTCCTCTTTACTTTCTGTCATTAGAGTGGTGCTAAGCAAAGATATGAGTTGTTCTATATCCCTCTTTGCTACTCATGCTTCTGGCTTGTAAGTATGATTCGGGGAATTTCCCTTTTGTTGGAGTGTTAAGAAGAGATCATATTTTTTGCTCAATAATAAAATTTACAAATAGTGACGAAGCTTAAACAGTAATATCATTACTGAAAAATGTATAGATACTGAAAAATGTATCTATCATATCATGAATATTATAATAATGACATTGTTTTGTGCTTTCTGAAAATTCAAGCTTGGAGTTAAGAGCACTTCAGTAAATAATACCCAACATCCAACTCAGACGACTGCTTTCTCAGACTGCTTCTAGTGGGTCTCTGTCTGGTAACTTGAGGATCAAGCAGTCTTAGACTTTTGTAAGCTAGGTTCATAGATATTTCTTTGCTAATATATAGTGAAAGTCACTCAGTCATGTCTGACTCTTTGTGACCTCATGAACTGGGGCCTGCCAGGCTCCTCTGTCCATGAGTTACTGGAGACATTTGGGAGGTCCCAATTACTGAACTTTCAGACAGTTTAAATTGTAAGCCATTGCTAGAGTTACTTCCTTCTATCTCAGCTTGCAACTTGGCCGTTTTGTGTCTGACTTAACCTCTTTTAGTGCCTTGCTGAAAGGGGTAACCAACATGGTTATCCAAGAGCAACAAGCTATTATATGTAGAATATGACTCTCAGGTTATTACAGACCACAGTTTTAGCAGATGCTATCCTGTATCATGCCAGGAGTCACCAGCTTTCCAGGCAGCTGTGTCTATTTTCTCATTTTCCATCATCTAACTTAGCATAAATGCATATATTTTTATGTGGCTTCTCACATCTGTTAACCAATTTCTTTAGTAGATAGGGGATAGGCTAAGCTTCCACAGAAAGGAAACTTTAAAATACAGTGGGTCACAGGGAGCTCACCTTGGTGCTGTGATGACCCAGAGGTGGGAAAGGGTGGACGGGTGCAAGGGAGGCTCAAGAGGGAGGAGATACGTGTGTACTTACAGCTGATTCTCGTTGTATAGCAGAAACTACCGCAACATTGTAAAGCAAGTCTCCTCCGATTAAAACTTTTAAAAAATTCAGTGGGCCAAACAAGTTGGAAGTTTCTTTCTTTCTCCTATAGGAATATATTTGATCCACTCATATCCTGTTTAAAACACTAACTCAGATGACCAAATCCAGCTATATACTAGAGTTTGGAAACTTGGACATGTTCTAGCTGAGCATCCATGTCCCCAAGTAAAACCTGGAAGATTCGATTAGGAAAAGAGAGGAGGGAAGAAAGAACATGGAGACAGTGAGTTGTCCCTGCTGTACAGGGTCCAATATTCTATCTGTCTATGTTTTCCTCCCAGTATAGCCATCCTATTTCCAGGATTCTTGAGCTTGGAGGGAAGCTTTCATAAGTACATATTGCTGTAGCTTTAACATTACTTCAAATAATTACAATATACACATGATTTGGTAAGGGTCAATAATTTTATTGGAACAATCAGTCCTTTAATAGAGCTAACTAAAGTATAATTCCAAACAATTTCAAGTTTCTTCTATGCACATTAACTAGACAATATTGAACAAAATAGATGATTATGGATAATTAATGAAGGTTGGCAGAATGCTATCAGGCTTGGGAAAGTCAAGTCATGGCAAAAGTATTTCATTTAATAAACTAGTTTTCTGTTTGATAGATAGGGGGCTTTTTTCACTCCACATATAGGTGTATATAGTGTATATCTACTTACAGAATCATTGAGAAACTATGTGCAGATGACTTTTTAAAAGTATATTTCATTTCCTATAGTATCAACTTAATTGGTGGGTTTAATTACCAAATGCATTTCTTCATAAATGATATCACCTCATTATTGACCAGAGAGGCGTTCATGCACCTTTTGTTACCCGAACATAATTGACCGGCGATGTTTCAGCTTCACTTACATAACAAATTGCTTGCCACCAGCATTAATTCTGCAGAAATCCCCCAGTCAAAAACGTGTCACCAGTCCTTGGATGCGTTGTCGTTAATGGGAAACTTTACTTGTATCTCAAATGCAGGAAGAACATTCTTCGTTTCCTAGATGCCGAACGAGACGTCTCCGTGGTCAAGAGCAGCTTCAAGCCTGGTGACGTCATACACTACGTGCTGGACAGGCGTCGGACACTCAACATTTCTCAGGACCTGCACAGCCTCCTGCCTGAAGTTTCGCCAATGAAAAACCGCAGGTTTAAGACCTGCGCGGTTGTTGGAAACTCGGGCATTCTGCTGGACAGTGAGTGTGGAAAAGAGATCGACAGTCACAATTTTGTAATAAGGTGAGTTTTCTTCTGTTACAAAAATGTGTAATTTCTTCAAAGACCTTTTACTTAGGACTAGAACGCTGCCAGAAAAATGTAAATCTAATATTAATAAAGAATTACTGAAAGCTAAACCTAGCATTCATAGACAGTATCTTTATCTGTGTTGTATCCAAATTTACTTACCATGAAATGTCAAATTTAAATTATTATATCATTGAAAGAAAAGGTGATCTTGTAGCAATAATTCACA